>MU158782.1:1022211-1039020 GCA_015888305.1 Antheraea pernyi | reverse complement strand
TAAGATTGAACTAACATAAAAGATTGCATAATTTTCAAGTGATATCAAAATTATTTCTGGGACGGAAATGTAACGTAATACTGATTTTTAACAAATTAAATGAAATATTTCTTGCCAAAGCTTAAGACATAACTAAATTAACTGGTACATAAGCGAGGAGTATATATATAATTGTAAATGCTATTACGAAGAAACGATCATATTGTTATCTCCCGAACAGAAAACTTAGAATTTGATTCAAAATTTTCATTCCGCCTTTTAATTATTCAAATCAATATTTATCTGATTTGTCTTATAATACACAATGTGGATTAAATTTATTATACTATGAATCAATTTCTTAATTTATGTTAATTCAACTCGAATATTTTCAATTTTATTTAATACGGAATACCCGCTCAAAAGTTGAGAATTAAAATACACTTAAATAGTGGATTGGTTAGTCATTAATTGAATTGCACTATATTTGAAATATATAGCAAAAATACTAAAAGGGCCACGCGCCTAGTAGTATATTACAATATGCGTGGAAGACTTTTTTAGTATTCTCTCTAAATGTGCTCATTTATTTTGTTATCCCACATCAACATTTGCTATAAGAACCTCGCTGAGTTAAGCCGCCTCTGCAAGTACAGAATGCAATTCTATATAACGCCAATTTACACAGTTTTTCAATTACTCAAAGGATTCTCATATGGCATTGTATAGCTCGGGAGGCCAAAAGCTTCACGATTTGGGAGACTAATCCAAAATGAAATTTGTTGATGGCCTCCTCGATTTTTTTAACAATCTCATGCTTTTCGTATTTCTGCATGTGCGATGAATCTTGTTTTCTGTAGGTGGTAGAGCCACGCTGAAGCTATTACTGGTTTTAACATGAATCCCGGGGTACTACCCGCGACCCACAGAAAACCGACGTGAAGTAACAGTGTTTCTTGCAATGTTGCGTTTCGTTCGGTCAATGAAAGCGCCAGAAGCCCACCTCCCCTCCACCTTCCCCCTAAACACAGGCTGGCAACGCACTTGCGTCTATGGATGGTGGCGATCACTTAATATTAGGTGACCTACCTGTTCGTTTGACTACTATGATATAAAAATAAATAAATCTGAGCAAATATTTCATAAAGCACTTCAAATATCCTGAAAAAAAAAACAGTGTTCTAACAAATATTATGGTGAAAACAATACGATAAGGTCGGTCGGATTATGAGACAAACTCTAAATATCCGTATAAAAGCGATATTTGTGGTTAAAAAAAATATCACAAATAAAATCGTGTTTTTTTTTCAAAGTTTTGAATAATGATGGAACTCCAGTATCATTACAGCATTGTTACCCCATACTGTTCCAATTTAAAAATAAACTATATATATGACTCCTATAACTACCACTGTTTGACTTTTGGGCACGTTTTTGTTTTCACTGGTTATTTTAAATGAGTAAATATGCTTTAGATTTTTTCTAGGGTCTTATCCGATAAGTTAGTAATAGTGTTAAACCTTATACCAGCAATAAAACCGGCCCGACACCAGCTAGTACGGTTAGGTATATAAAAAATATCAATAAACCATGGCACGGTAAAACGCAATCATTAAATCAAAACATTATTACATACCGTATATCTGAAATCCATAATTTACTACTTACGAGATAAGACATTCACTATCAATATATATGTTTATACTAAAGAATCTGTAAATATAACCGAGTATTAATATTATCAATAACATTTTCACTTGGCTTCATAATTTTTTTCTTTTACAGAGTATGCTAACTATAATGAATATGTATTAATAGTTTATTTGACTGAAAAAGCCTTACAGCTAAATGTAGAGCTTGTTTCAACAAAGGCCCACACCTTTATGAGCGATGCCAGTTCATGATATTGACAGTTTCTATAACTGAAATAGACAGTTTCTTATTTTTCATTTATATAATGGAATAAACTTAAAATTCACTAGGCAAGTATTGGAATACATTTAATTAGATACTACAAAAATATAAATCATCTCTTATACATTAGTTATACAAAAATATTTATACAACAGTTTGTAAATTGTCACTTAACACGGTATTGCAAATCAGCCATAAAATATTTCATATAATTAATTACTCAATAGAGCCACTTTCAATTATTAAGATTGAACTAACATAAAAGATTGCATAATTTTCAAGTGATATCAAAATTATTTCTGGGACGGAAATGTAACGTAATACTGATTTTTAACAAATTAAATGAAATATTTCTTGCCAAAGCTTAAGACATAACTAAATTAACTGGTACATAAGCGAGGAGTATATATATAATTGTAAATGCTATTACGAAGAAACGATCATATTGTTATCTCCCGAACAGAAAACTTAGAATTCGATTCAAAATTTTCATTCCGCCTTTTAATTATTCAAATCAATATTTATCTGATTTGTCTTATAATACACAATGTGGATTAAATTTATTATACTATGAATCAATTTCTTAATTTATGTTAATTCAACTCGAATATTTTCAATTTTATTTAATACGGAATACCCGCTCAAAAGTTGAGAATTAAAATACACTTAAATAGTGGATTGGTTAGTCATTAATTGAATTGCACTATATTTGAAATATATAGCAAAAATAGTAAAAGCTACGGGCCACGCGCCTAGTAGTATATTACAATATGTGTGGAAGACTTTTTTAGTATTCTCTCTAAATGTGCTCATTTATTTTGTTATCCCACATCAACATTTGCTATAAGAACCTCGCTGAGTTAAGCCGCCTCTGCAAGTACAGAATGCAATTCTATATAACGCCAATTTACATAGTTTTTCAATTACTCAAAGGATTCTCATATGGCATTGTATAGCTCGGGAGGCCAAAAGCTTCACGATTTGGGAGACTAATCCAAAATGAAATTTGTTGATGGCCTCCTCGATTTTTTTAACAATCTCATGCTTTTCGTATTTCTGCATGTGCGATGAATCTTGTTTTCTGTAGGTGGTAGAGCCACGCTGAAGCTATTACTGGTTTTAACATGAATCCCGGGGTACTACCCGCGACCCACAGAAAACCGACGTGAAGTAACAGTGTTTCTTGCAATGTTGCGTTTCGTTCGGTCAATGAAAGCGCCAGAAGCCCACCTCCCCTCCACCTTCCCCCTAAACACAGGCTGGCAACGCACTTGCGTCTATGGATGGTGGCGATCACTTAATATTAGGTGACCTACCTGTTCGTTTGACTACTATGATATAAAAATAAATAAATCTGAGCAAATATTTCATAAAGCACTTCAAATATCCTGAACATTTAAAAAAAACAGTGTTCTAACAAATATTATGGTGAAAACAATACGATAAGGTCTGTCGGATTATGAGACAAACTAAATATCCTTTTAAATTGGAACAGTATGGGGTAACAATGCTGTAATGATACTGGAGTTCCATCATTATTCAAAACTTTGAAAAAAAAACACGATTTTTTTTCTGAAATATTTTTTTATACGGATATTTCAGAAAAAAAATCGTGTTTTTTTTTCAAAGTTTTGAATAATGATGGAACTCCAGTATCATTACAGCATTGTTACCCCATACTGTTCCAATTTAAAAATAAACTATATATATGACTCCTATAACTACCACTGTTTGACTTTTGGGCACGTTTTTGTTTTCACTGGTTATTTTAAATGAGTAAATATGCTTTAGATTTTTTCTAGGGTCTTATCCGATAAGTTAGTAATAGTGTTAAACCTTATACCAGCAATAAAACCGGCCCGACACCAGCTAGTACGGTTAGGTATATAAAAAATAACATTAAACCATGGCACGGTAAAACGCAATCATTAAATCAAAACATTATTACATACCGTATATCTGAAATCCATAATTTACTACTTACGAGATAAGACATTCACTATCAATATATATGTTTGAATCGTGACTTTCGCAGTCGGTTGTAAATATTTGTGCATTCATACTTATTTCTTATTTCTATACTTGTACTACCCTGCAATATTACGGCATATAAACAATAGTATAAAAATCTTATAAAAACATATAATCTGATTTTATTGACTTATGTCATGTCATGTATGCAGAGTTCAACTAATAAAAAACCGAAGGCACCGAACAGTGCAAAATTTAAAGGTGCCTTCTTATGACCACAAAGACAGTAGCACTTGTGTGTAGGTCTTGAGAAAAACAATTTATATACATATCTCTTAGACACAATAGGCCGTGTGCCTACGACATCGTTCTTGTAAAAAATGCTGCCGAGGTCCAGATTAGGCTAAGTCTAGAATGGCAGAAAAACAATTTATATACATATCTCTTAGACACAATAGGCCGTGTGCCTACGACATCGTTCTTGTAAAAAATGCTGCCGAGGTCCACATTAGGCTAAGTCTAGAATGACAGGAAAAACTGGAGAATGTTGGTTTGAAGATTAATACAACGAAAACTGAACATTTGTCCTATGACTTCGGTGGCCCATCTAGGTTTTCTCATATAGCCATACATAGGGTATACCGACCAGGTTACTCCAATTTTCGGTACCTTGATCCAAAACAATGATAGCATACACAAGGACGTGAAAAATAGGACAAGTTAAGGCTTAAATGGCGAAAGGTGTATGGGGTAGTATATGACCTACAAATTCCCTTGAAACTCAAGAAGGTATACCAACTATTTATAAGGCCAATCATGCCGTATGGATCTGAGTGTTTGGCTACGAAAGGGATGCACGAGAGAAGATGACATGTGGCAGACGTGATAATGTTAAGATGGATGTGTGGTGTAACTAGAATGAATAAGATTAAGAATGATTACATCAGAGGAAGATTGAAAATAGTACCAGTGACAGAGAAGTTGAGAAGTAATGGGTTTGCATGGTGTGTCATATAAATAAAGAGAGAGATGTGAAAGTCATATAAATTGAAAAGTTTTAAGTATAAAGGTAGATGGTTATAGGGGTAGAGAAATACCAAAAAGGTATGGATAGATTGTGTGAAGAATGTTACATGTATAAAATATATCAATAGTAAGATGACATCTGACAGGGTTGTATGGAAGGCAAAAACATGTTGTGCCGACCCTACTTAGGTGGGATAAGGGTAAGAAGATGGTCATTTCTCAGACATAAAAGCGGCCACCACTTATATTGAATTTAATCTTAATCGCGTGTCTTACTTATAAATTGTAACTATCTTAAGATCAAATACAATATTATCATGAAACTGAGCATAATAATTTTTAGATAGAAGATATAGTATAATAAGTCTTGATGTCAAGTACTGAAGCCTTAAAACCCCATTAGCCATAATTATTACGTTTACATAACTTATAAGTACTCTATTATATTTTATTGACATTTAAATTGTGCATGTTTTCTAAAAATAATGCATTTTAAAACCCTGTTATTATGATACGTATTGAAAAAATAAATGAAAAACTCATACACTTAAAGATGTCCGAGGCTCTGGTTTCTTTGGAACGTATCCATACAAGAATATGGAGCCTATTACCATTAGTGTTCCAAAAGCGAATTGCACAGTTAAATTGAAATCGAATATGTAGATTGACGCTATACAGGATATTATTATCGCGACGGATGTTGCGAATCCCTTGAGTATGTTATCTGCGTATTTAACCACAACCGCAACTATGAGTCCACCGGCAGCTTGTAGTATTACTAAGTACCACACGAAACCATCAAAGCCTTTAAGCAAGTTCTCTGATGTTCCTTCTTTAATAAAATATGTAGCCGCTCCAAAGGGCAATGAGAGTAAACTTAGCTGAACATTCCTCATCCATACCTGAAACAAATGTTAAAAATCTATATACATGAAACAGATGTAACAAATGAACTCGCTTGCGTATTATAATATTAATTAGGTTTAGGATATACTACATACTTTACTATAATTTGCCACTGTTATTTTCCATTGTTATTCAGTTTTATATGATAATTTAATGTTAACAAAGTCCTCTCTGATTCCTAAACTGGTCGTTAAAGGGTAACTTTAAACTGATAGCCCTGAAAAAGCTTCCTTTTGATGAAAAAACATGAGGAAGAAATATTTTTTCTGCTAAAAAAAATAATGCTGCGGACATTCACTTTTTTGGTTAAAACATCTTATTGCGGAAATGTCGTTAAATATACAATTGTTTTAATTTTAGACATTTTATTTGTTTCTCTTACGAAATTGTTTATATCTCAGGGAATATAATATTTGTCATTTGAAAGCGAACCAAATTTAGATCTTATTTGGTGGTATGTGTTGTTTTTAATAGATTATTTTTTAATCATGCGTTGTTTCATTTGAAAGAAGAGTTTTATGGGGTGTAAAAAGATAATAATTTTATAACCAGCCTAGTGATTAATAGTATTTTATATATTCACTAGCTGACCCGTGCCCACTTTGTGGGCAGTAAACATTTATAAAAAACTACTTTTTGTGACTAATATATAAAAGTTAGATATATGCTGTCTATGACTTTTTTGTAGGCATTATTAAGCTCTACAACGTTTCTCTGGAACTCAATCATATATCTCTTATCGTTAAGGCAGCGTTCGTAAAAAAACGTTTTCGTTCAACCGTTTTTCCTCCGACTTACTTTGCAAATCCGACTTCCAGAAATCCAAATGTCTTTTCATTTTTCGAGTTAATATATAGCCTATGACACTCACAAATAACGTGGCTTTCTATTGGTAAAAGAATTTTCTAAACAGGTTTAGTGGATTCAGATATTACCCCCTACAACGTCACAAACTCATAAACTTTACCTCTTTATGATATTAGTATAGATAGTATGGACTAACAAGTTCAGACATATTCTAATTAAAAATGTATATATGTTTGAATCCATATTTAAATATACTTAATCCAATAATAATTTTATTCAACAGTATGTATGGCATTGATAATAGATACTGAATCAAATTATACTTACAGATATATCAGATTCCTTGAGAACTTTTTCAAAATAAATTCCAGCAAATCCAGATATAAAGCATGCTGCCAATGCTGCACTAAAACCTAATACTTTTGACTGCTCTGAACCATTTGTTGTCTTTGCAACAGCTTTCTCAGTAGAAGATAGTTGCACTAAAGCTACGCCTGCTGCTAACAATCCCAATGCACCCCACTGCCATTTCTTAAGTTGTCTTTTTAAAACCAATACAGCAAAAAATGCAGTTGTCAGTAATTTTAATTGATATGTGACCTGAAAAATTGACTCTTTGGCATCACAAAAATCACAATACATATAAAAAAAAGGTCACTAGCTACTTAATGTTTAGATAGAATGAATTAATTTAATGGACAAGAAACATTTACATACCTGATAGGTAGCTGCGTCCAAATTAGATGCGGAGACATATAGCAGATTGTTTTGTACTATGTACAGAAATGATGGCACACACACACGTAAAGTGTCCCTAATATTTAAAATAACTATATTATACATTGACCTAGTTCCTTTGTGAACACCGCCAGACTCTTGCATCACAAGTCCAATGCAAATGATTAATTTTACTACTTCTGCCATAAGGACAGCTGGAAAATAAAATATATTAAGAATTATTATTTAATTAGTGACTTCCTCTGTATGGAATAGTTACTTTATTTTAATAACGCTAACATGCAGTGGAAGCTCTCAAAAGGAATGGGAAAACAGATTGTGAAATATTCTTCATTGGTGGTCCTCTCCTATTGGTCTTAGCATATTAATATATAATCTTCCTCATTAAATGAGCTATCTACTACTACTACTGATTAACCATACCACTGATACCAACTTTTCAAATCAGACTGTTAGTTCCTGAGATTAGCGTGTTCAAACAAACAAACTCTTCAGCTTTATAATATTAGTATAGATTAACTAAATATTTTGCTATATATTGCTATTTACTAGATAAATAGGATTATGTATGTTTTGCAGGTGGTAGAACCACACTGATGCTATTACTGGTTTCAGTACTAATGAGTTGACTCGCTCGGGATAGTACCACCATCTCTCAGAAAACCGACATAAAGTAACAGTTTGCATTTTTGCGTTTCATACGGTCAGTGAGAGTGCCGGAGGCCCATCTCTCCTCCCCCTCCGTCTCTCCCTCCCCAAACACAGGTTTGCAAATCACTTGCGACTCCCCTGGTGTTGCTAATGTCTATGGACAGTGGTGATCACTTAACATCAGGTGACTCCTGCCTGTTTGTGTGCCTCCTAAGATATATAAAAAAATGTTGTTTCATAGTAATAATGTGTTTTATGTGGTTTCATTAGGGGCTGCTTTTTAATTTTTTTAATTGTAACTTTATTATTAGTATTTACCCTGCATAACATAACCCAATCGTAATATACTTTTGTGAAATATTATAATTGATACTTAGTGTGTATAGATAAGCAAAATGATACATAACATGTAAGATAATACTTCGAAAAACACCATCGGTCAGTAAGTAACAGTCTAATCTAAATCTGTTCAACTGTTTTAGAGATTTGCTTGCACACTTAGTAAAGCATAAGGTTATTATTTAAGTTGATAGACTGCTGAGATCCTTAAGTGCTCGCCTTAGTAGTCCGGTGAAGCTGTTAAGACCTTCCTAGGTCAATAGTGTAGTCAGGTTGAAAAAAATAAAATAATTCATAGCACTGAAAGTTACTACATATTTACAAAATAAACTTAACAGTACGCAATTTTAATATACACTTGTTATTAACTAGCCAATACCTGTAACTTTGTGTCACACTACTTGTTCCCCTTCTCTGTGGCACTTACTAACACCTTATTGAACATGTAATGCCTATTAAATTAAACTTATTTTAAAAAATTTTAATATACACATGTTATTAACTAGCTGATACCTGTAACTTTGTGTCACACTACTTGTTACCCTTCTCTGTGGCACTTACTTACCTTATTGAACATGTAAAGCTATTAAAGTAGTACTTACTTTAAAATTTAACATTTCTATATTGAAATAAGTTACAGTGATAATTTCATTTTGAAATATAGATCAAGTGTCTAGAAAAAAATAATAGATCAATATCTATTGAGCAGTTTTTGACTATTTTATGCAAAACTGCAGACCTCTATGATTTAATTTGTATCGAGAAATATACAAAACAACTCACCGGCTGGTGAAGAAAACATCTCATCCACTGGTCTTGTCCTAGCATAACGCATACTTAGTCCAAGTGCAGCATTTTGAACTGTGAGTATAACTAAACTTACATACTTGATATAGCCTGAAAATTATATGAAAATTATTTCAGGTATCTGGTACAAAACAATCCAACCTAATACTCCTCGTTTCCCTTAGATTGATAAAGGTGACTGATCTAAGACTGAAATTGTTACCACTTCATTCAGGACATATTCCGCTTAATATATTAACCAATTTAATGAATAAGATACAATCACCTCTGTGCACTGAGTGTAACAGAGTAGAAAATGTTTATCATATAATTTTGGAATGTGTCCGTAATGAAGCAGAAAGGCGAGAGTACTGCCTAACAGTAGGTAAGGATTTACATTGCGTTCGGGTCTGTAATGGCATTTTAGCTTCACCTTTGTCGGATGAAGCTAGGATGCTGCACAGGTTAGCCAATATTGCTATCAATAGGAGGTAAATTGCGATTATATGTATGTAGTATATATGCCTTCCAATAAGGATTGCATGGTCGCTTTGTGACCAAACCCTTATAAAAAAAAAAGAATTAAAAAAAAACTGCTACAAACTTACAAAAGTTATAAGTTTCAGATAATGTAATAAATGATTACCAAATTTTGTCCTCCTGTTATGACTATATGATTGAGATTTCTTAGCATCACCATCCATTTCTTCTGTCTTAAGTGCTGTTTCGGCAGTTACTACTTCTGAGTCAACAACTTCACCGTGGTCTTTATTGAGTGCTGTCTCTGCAGTTACTGCTTCTGAGTAAGCAACTTCACCCGGGTCTTTATTAAATAATGTCACCTCAGTTACTGCCTTTGAGTCAACAACTTCACCGTGGCTCTGCGTTTCAAGTTCTATATCTTGTGTTGACTTCATAGGAACTCAGCTGATTATTCCCACTGATAAAGTGATTATCAAATCCATTATGTTGAAAATAACATTACACTAATTGTAAATAATCAAGATTAGATCCGAGGATATCAATGTTATCTTCTACATTACTTTTACAGTTTAGTTTTAAACAAAATCACTAGTTTCTGTGACAATGAATTAATAGAAAGTAATAAATTAATATTTACGTTTTCATTACACTGGGATTATAGGTAAAAATATTCTAAATAATTAAATTAATTCTCTTTGCAATTTATTCTCAAGAAAAAAAAGATAAATTCCTCGAATATTAGGTTTAATAGAAATACATAATACTACCTTATTTATTGTACGTATACTGCACAGGAAATGTATTCCGCGTTCTAGGTTGTCTAAGAAAGATCTATTCATGTATTTCGATTCAATTCTCAAAAATTGTTGACGTCGGCAAAAATACATATTATAATACTATATGCATATTTGTTTAGAGCACAGAATATTAACACTCCCGGCCACAGACTCTCCCGGCGGAGGTCTAAAGGCAATGGCTTTCTCTAGTATCATCCTATTCTTATCTATGAACTGGCTCATAGTAGGTACTGGCCTCCGTATAAAATATTATAGGTACTCTGTGCTTCCCACATCTATGATGGTGGCACAGACTATTATTACTGTGATATTTTTGGCTTTTTGATCCTAAAACATTAACCTTTGGCATTATTACCTGTCAAAATCTCTAAATTTAGTACATCTGAGATTACTAGACAATCAAACAATAGATGATACATTATAGTAAATCTGATGAGATTTTTATTTATGATAGCAGTTGTATTAATTTTGATATAAAACTGGAATTCATCTCAAATTTGTCAGCTAACCATTATCTTATTTAAAACCAGTTAACACAGTTAGCTGTGATTATTAGTGTGGTTTCTTTCAACATTCGATGTTGTATTTGTTTTTCCAAAACATGCATGAGAAATGAGTACATAAAAAAAATAAGTAAACAAAATATCTTCTTATGGCTTTTAATTTTGGTGGCATTTGCAGAAGCAACTAAATTTATCTAAATTGTATTTATAAGCTCTTGTCAGATATGTCAGAAAACATTTATAATTGTTTTTCCAAATATTTGGATAGATATTGGATATATTCTATTTATTATTATTTGCTACCAGATTATTCAACAAACAAATGTATTGCTTTGCTACCAAAACCGAAACCTGAAAACAAAATGTAAACGTTTCTTATTGTATTTTGCAAATATGCTAAATACCGGCGATACTTTAAGTCGTAAGTATTTGCATATTTACGCACTATGTGCCGTTTAAAAAACGAATCTGTTTTTAAAATATTTATTTTTTATGTATATATCTTTCAAATTTTAATATTGTAAACACAGTCACTTTCTAAGTGTCGTCTTTTCTCATTACCCCCCCAACTTTTTTCAACTTTATAAATATATGAACGAAAATGTAACAAAAATTGTAATTTATGATTTTGTATATGTATCAAAATGCAGTATTATCCAATATATAAATCAACAAAACGCTAATATCATCTACAATATCGATAAGTTTCCACAATATTTTATTAGTGTTTAGTGACATTTTTTCTCTGATCAAGAGTTCATATAGGATTGTGTACATAAAAGGTGAACGTATGTGGATAAAGTTTAATGAACAAATTACGTAGTCCGGTGAAACTGTTAAGACCTTGCTAGGTCAATAGCATAGTCAGTTCGAAAAAAAGTTAGTGAACAATCACTAGCGAATAACAGTGGATTTTTCCGAAGGTAAACAAACGCTAATAAGACTTTTCTCACTTTTAGTTATGCGCGGACGGCGTGTCGGTATATTGAAGACAAAAGATAAATTCTCATTTAGCAACCCGATGTAACAGAGCGGATATTTGATTTCAATGCCACTGTATAATACAGAAACGATTCGTTGTTAATAATTTTTTATGGAGAAAAATATCGTTTGTGGGATTTCAAGCACATATGAAAAAAAACGTGTGTTTATAAAACTTTATAAATCGTCTCGACTGTTTCATGTTATTAATGTGTGTATTTCATATTACCACCTTTATACCAAATTGTAGGGTTTTTCGTAAATTCAGGGACTATAATAGTCAAGGAGGAGATATAAAAGAATACGGTAAACCAATCTCGGGTACCTAGTAGTATTAGCTAAATTGATATTTAGAAATGACACATTATTTACTATTTCAAGTTTCAATACAAGCGAATTTATAATTAATAGGTGTTATTGTATTCTGTTTCGATAAATTGCAATATTCGCTTTGAATATACTTAAGAGTTAAATATTATTTACGATTAAATTGATATAACTAAACAAAATTTCATTTGTCTCTGGTGTCTACTTTGCATATCTATATAATGTACTGTATCGTTAATGCACTTTCCTATAGTCCGGTGAAGCTATAAAGGCCTGTCAGGTGTATAGCGCAGTCGGTTCGAAAAAAATGCAGTTTCCTAGAACATACTCTGTGGAGTTTACTAATTTCCAGTAGTGGTGCTTAACATATTAATTAACTGTTATTATAACGTTAATTTCAGAAATAATTTTATTCCTTATAATTATATAAACGATAATTCCGCTATAATTATAACGTATTAAAAAAAGAAAACAAAAACAATATTAATTTTGTAAAAAATAATAATTAATATAAGCCTTATCTATCTGACACGTGTAAAACTGGGTTACTAGACAGTAGACGGTTATATAGTTAGACAGTAGATAGTTATCATCTATTTTGCATCGATGTCACTTCCATTTTTGTAAATTAATTTTAATTTCCTTTCCTTTGTAAAATGAGCTACAGTAATACCCTGGACTTACGCGATAGATGAGACCTAGCGATAACCATGTAAGTCAAACTCACGTAACTATCATATTTGTCGAAAATCTATTATAAAGGACGATCGAGATTTATTCAAATCTTAGACAAACACACTCAGGAGTTTATTTAGGTTTTATGAACTCTGTAATCTGCAATTAATATAAAATAGTTTACACTGACTGTTCAATTTTGCTTATTGAATGATTCTGTTTTGTATGTCATATCATCAATCGTTAGTTTTCGATTTACATATCTCACCTTTAAGATTTCACGTTGTACTGTTCAAATTAAATTCACTATTGTTAAGGTCGTTATAATTATAGCAACATTTATCGCACGTGAAATAAAATTAGCATTTCGCATACAGCTTCCTAAGGAAAAATAGCAATAATTCGCATCTTTGCACCACTATAATAGCTAGGCGTATGTCTATTCTGTACATTTAATAGTAACCTCTGAGTAGTCTGTGATTATTCCGTTGAGTAATTTTATTCTGTGGATTATGCTGTCTTTCAATGTGTTTTATCTGTAACACTTTATGTTCTTGAATCTTGAAGTGTTCCTTTGATCTCTATCTGTGGCCTCTATTCTTAAATTATTCGTGTCTTAGTTACATAATATTGTAATTGTATATTGCGTATCCGACTTCAACAATGGGAAAGCACTTCGGTGAACTCGCTAAAATTCGGGGACTTATAACATACAAATTGTCTCCGCACGAACAGCGAGCATATGCTGGTGCTATTTCTAATGGTATCCCAAATATTTTTCGAAGATTCCGTGAGAATGTTTTCAGGGTTGCACCACGTAAGTCTTCTTCTATTTTCATGCAGTTTATGTTCATTTATTCCTCGTCAGAGTTAATATACAGTCGTTAATTTTTTATTGCTCATATTTTGAAGGTTTGATCCTTCATCCAGCTCTCCAGTATTTCTTACTAATTCAATTCAATTGAAACTAAAAGACTCTTAAAAATATCAATGCAACATATCTTAATTTCATCTATTAAGACTATTTTAATTTATATTTAGATAAATTTTAATTTTATAAATCAATATCAGAATCATTATAAACATGTAAGTTTAAAAATATATACTATATATGTTATGGCCAAATGGTATCTATCTTCTTTATCTGTGTTAGATCTAAACATACTGAAATGTATTTTTAAAATATTATAGTAATGAGAGTTACTGAAAAGAGAAATAATTGGTTGATTAAAATAACATTTTATATCAGACAAGGAACTTCAAATCTATAACAGTAGTTTATGTTGTATTGTCTATATCAGTATTAGAGTCAACCACCACCATTTAACACAAAAGCATCAAATTATTAAGTTATAAAAACCATTCCTGTACATATCCGATACCTAATGGGAAAATAATTTTTTGTTTCAGCATTCATCCTTGGGTACCTGATCTATGAAGGAGTTGAAAGGGAACATCATAGGCTGTCTCGCAAGAATCCTGCTGATTTTGAAAATGATCAATAAGAAAAATGTCACATAATAAATTTATTGTAGTTGTTTATTTAATTAAATGTTAATCAGTTTCTGTTTTATATTTTAAGTAAGAAAGTATCTAAACTTGTTAATTTTTACCCACTTCACACAATTTAAAACAAGTTGTAAAATACAACATATCATGAATAACTCCAATGTAAATATCACTAAAAAATCAAGTTTTCTTTTTAGAAGAAAACTGTTTATTCAATTTCTAGTTTCGATTACTTTAGTGTTGGTAAAATCACAAAAAAAAGGTATTTATTGTAACAAAGTTTGTCAACAGGATTCATTTCCTTAATCTTATTCAGTGGCGTTATGTTAAGTGTTTGATGTGTAGTTATGATGGGAACAAAAGATGACTGGAGTAATGGATATTGTAATGCATATTTATTTGCTTCATATATGAGTACTGAAATTGTCTTTTTAAATGTATGGATTGGAAATGGTATATCAGGATGATGTCTTCATAAGCTATACCTGTTTCACCATTTAATTTTTTCCCTTTTGTTAATCATTTTAATTAAGAGTTTTAATTTTATCTAATACTTCCTATCAGTTTTTGCTCACTGATTTTACCATTTTCTTTAAATGGGGAAATCCCTTATGGATACACCACGCTCCCAGGGGAGAGAGTGGGTTATATCCGACTTGCACGGACTAAAACCCCACGAGTGCCCACTACCACTCAATGGAGAGAGACTGTCCCCCCGACCCATCTCCCCTTGATCCGGCCTAAGGACGAACGTAGGAGGCGAACCTCCCCACGTCCACCCAACGTCTACGTTGACCTCTCTGGAGGAGGTTGTGACGCCGGTGGAGGCGACTTCCCTTTCACGGGAGGCGGCTTGCAGCTAGCGCCTGTCATAAAATGCTCGCTACTTCTTCTGGTGGCGGCACACATGGAGCAGTGCAGTTTGGCCACTATGGTTAACAGTAAACAGTACGGTTTGATATAAACAAATAAATTGCATTTATTTTAAAATCAAAACTAAGGTTTATGGAATCAATAAAACAAATTACAAAATTTGTTACAATTCACCAATGCTTTTTATCCTTAAATAATCAATAAAAATATGTAGGTGACCTTATGACCACACGGTAAAAGTGAAAACACGTGGTTGATTACGACTGGAACCGAGTTAAGCCGATTCTGTTATATTGACCCGAGCACAACGGTTCTTTTCCGTTCGGTGTTTTGAAAAGGTATAACTCCGCCCGCGGCACACATGGAGCAGTGCAGTTTGGCCACTATGGTTAACAGTAAACAGTACGGTTTGATATAAACAAATAAATTGCATTTATTTTAAAATCAAAACTAAGGTTTATGGAATCAATAAAACAAATTACAAAATTTGTTACAATTCACCAATGCTTTTTATCCTTAAATAATCAATAAAAATATGTAGGTGACCTTATGACCACACGGTAAAAGTGAAAACACGTGGTTGATTACGACTGGAACCGAGTTAAGCCGATTCTGTTATATTGACCCGAGCACAACGGTTCTTTTCCGTTCGGTGTTTTGAAAAGGTATAACTCCGCCCATTTCTTCCCTCAACTTTCACGAATTTCAAATAAATTGTGACAATAAAAACACCAAAGTTTGTGTCCATATGTAGTCACAACATTCGTCAGTTACTTCATCTAAATACGAACGTACTACATTTAATAATTTAGCTATAGGCCAAATTTTAAAACGGAAGTGTCGTAATTGTAATTCATCAAACGACTAGATTACTCGGTGAACTTCGTAATACTTACCCATATGTAGTCACAACATTCGTCAGTTACTTCATCTAATTACGAACGTACTACATTTAATAAGTTAGCTATATAGAAGTGTCGTAATTGTAATTCATCAAACGACTAGATTACTGTGTGAACTTCGTATTACTTACAATTGATATATGTATATATACATACATAAAAGAATTGGTATTCCGATTTCAATCTTTTTTGTCTACATCATCTATAGTTGATTTTCTTCTAAACTGTTGACACAATTAATAACCTAGATGATGTAGACAAAAAAGATTGAAATCGGAATACCAATTCTTTTATGTATGTATATATACATATATCAATTGTAAGTAATACGAAGTTCACACAGTAATCTAGTCGTTTGATGAATTACAATTACGACACTTCTATATAGCTAACTTATTAAATGTAGTACGTTCGTAATTAGATGAAGTAACTGACGAATGTTGTGACTACATATGGACACAAACTGGTGTTTTCATTGTCACGACAATTTATTGGGCGATACGAAATGGTGTTTTTCCTGGAACTGAGTGAGACCTTTCCTTTGTATTTATTTATTGCTTTATCTATTTCTTGGTATATTTATTTATTTACTCATTTATTTATCTATTTATTTACGTATTTCTTTAATTCTTCAGTGATTTA
>MU158782.1:943449-1019538 GCA_015888305.1 Antheraea pernyi | reverse complement strand
CGGGTCAATAGCGGAGTCAGTTCGAGAAAAAAAAAACAAAAGAAGTGTCTGTATGTAATAATAAATTTAAAAAAATTACTGATTGGGTACGAAAGTATACACGCTACCGACTACAAAAATGAAATTTTTAAAATTTTTGTCGGTCTGTCTGCTTGTTTGTTCCGGCTAATCTCTGAAACCGCAAAACCGATTTTGACGGGAATTTCATTGGCAGAAATTACAGTGGGTTATTTAGGCTACTCTAAATTAGACCGACTATTAACCGCGGCTTGGTCTGCAATACTATCTCCAAAATGGTTGGACCGATTTTCACGGAACTTTCACCAGCAGATAGCGGACATCATAGCAAGTAATTTAGTCTATTTTAATTTAGACTAGCTGTTAACCGCGGCTTCACGCGCAATGCTATTTTCAAAACGGTTAGTCCCGTCTTGACAAAACTTGCACAACAGATATCTGATCTTATAAGAAATAATTCAAGCTATTTTAGTTTATACTAGCTGTTAACCGTGGCTTCGCCCGCAGTGCTATCTCCAAAACGGTTCGACCAATCTCCACGAAACTCACTGGCAAATAGCTGACCTTATAAAAAGTAATTCAAGCAATTTTAATTTATACTAGCTGTTAACCGTGGCTTCGCTCGCAGTACGATCTCAAAAACGGTTGTACCGGTTTTCACGAGACTTTCACTGGCAGATAGCTAACTTTACAAAAAGTAATTTAAGCAATTTTAGTTTATACTAGCTTTTAACCGTGGTTTCGCACATAGTGCTTTCTCCAAAACGGTTAGACCTATTTTCACGGGACTTTCACTGGCAGATAGCGGACCTTATTAAAAGTAAATTATTCTATTTTAGACTTTGTCTGCATAAAATTTAGCAAGATTTCATCTCATTCTTTATTTTTAATAAGGTACATAATTATCAACTTATTGTTTACAATTCGACATTATAATTATTAATAACTTTAATGAAATTGAGGTCTTCCTAATAATATCATAGATTATAAACGTATTACCTAAAGAGTTCCATAATATAATTTCTTGTGGAACAGACAAGCGTTTATTTTTTGTATAGTCACAAAATGTTAATTATAATGGCAATGTATATTAAATGTAATGTAAATCTTTATAATAATATTTTAAGTTATTGTCTCATTAGTTCCTTATACAGTGTAAGTGAGCACTGAGGTAGTTATATAGTGGGTTACGGTTCCAAATATGTTGCTGATGACAAATCTAATTTGGCACGCTGTTAGTATTTATATATCTAATGTACATGTTACTTTTAGTGGCGTGCGCGTCGTACTTACAATTGTCTTTAAAGAGCATTTCTATAATTGTACATAGTCTCACAATTTTATAATTCTTTAATACGATTAAAAAAAAAACGCGTGCGGATTTGCGGTTACAGCTAGTCTATTATATAATAGTATTGAAAACGGTCAAAATCCGTTGCGTACTTTAGATTAACATTTGACGTCGACGTTTACGAAGAGCGACTTTGTTCTATAATATTTAAAAGAAGACTAAAGACTATAAAGCTGAAGACTCTTCTCTTTCTTCCGTGATATTTATAGTCACAAATCAGGGAACAAAAATCAAAATACACAAAAAAATATACGTAACAGTATTGTGCGCATAAAGTAACGGTACTGAAACATCTCAAACGTTTAATAAAGTTTGTACTTTGTAGGTATGTAAAATACTTCAATTATTTTATAATTACATAAAACATTTGTCTATTATAGATCATGAAATTTACCCCAACTCTTTGTTTTTTCTAAAACACGTAGCGACGACATTCCTTCGTTGTAGTTCGGGTTTTACTGCTTTCTGTATTAATATTGGAGTCTTTGATTATTGCTTTAACTTGTGGATTTTTTCGCAGTGCGTGAGATTTTATGTGACTTAGGATTCAAATAATCGCACGGCGCGGTGTGGCGACGTGACACACCGAAAAAGTTTGTAGTAGCATCTATGCCGCTTGTACTCGCAGATTCGTTACTCTATGGTAGTAACAATCAAGTAAGCAAACTGAGTTTAAATCCTGAAATAAAATACATTTTATCTTAGATGACAACTGATTTATAATGATGACATAAAACAATATTTCTGATTCTATATTTAAAATATATAAGAAGGTTTCAGTTCGTAATATTCCTCCTTATCTAAATTACAAGTCTTCAATCAGTCGGCGTGGTGCACGTATTTGAGGTTGGCTGCGCCGTGGTTGCGATGCAATGGGAATTGATGCGGATGTTGATTTTGGTAACGGCGATGTAGGTGTTGGAGATGAGGATGTGGAGGCTGGTAACGAGGATGTTGCCGGCGTAGTTGGCGGTAGTATATTTGCAGGTAAACTTGACAGAGGTGGATCGACAGGAGAGTTTATTGTACATTTAAAAGGTTCTGCAAGGTTTAGAGATGTTGGCAAAGGCAAAGCTCGAGGTCTAATATGATCAGCGTATCTTCGCTATTCCTCCCCAGCAGGCGTAAAGACTATGTATGAGTATCTATGCTTACGGGCTCTCACAGTAGCAGGTTGCCATTTGTCCTCTTGTTTTGTTTTTATGTAAACATCTTCACCTGGATTGTAAGTTGGGTTAGAGTTCATAATATTTGCCTTCACCTGTTCATATTGTTGTTGTCTTCTTTTATCTAGCCGAATATTGGACAACAGACAATATAGCTGTTGACCAAACATCTTTTGGGCAGGAGAGATACCCGTTGTTATGTGAATAGAAATTCTAATATATGTGGTTTAACATCACTTCCATTGTTCGTTTTCATTCTTGTCTTGAAAGTTCTTACCATTCTTTCCGCTAAACCATTAGTACGCGGATGATATGGAGACGATGTGATATGTAATATACCTTGATTCCTACAGTATTCTTTAAAATCGTAGGATGTGAATTGTGGTCCATTATCAGAGACAATTATTCGGGGTAAACCAAACGTGCAAAAGATTTTGTCTAATGTATAACAAAGACTCTTAGATGTTATGTTTTTCATAGGTCGTACTTCTATCCACTTTGATAGCGCATCGCATAAAATTAACCAGTAAGTACCTTCAAAAGGCCCTGCGAAATCAATATGAATCCTCTCCCATACTTCCTCTGGTATAGACCAGGAGAAAACTGGAAGCTCTGAATTACAAGGGCGATTCTCTTGACATTTAATGCATCTTTTAACAAATGCGTCAATGTCCTCATCAAGAGATGGCCACCAAACATAAAAACGTGAAAGCGCTTTCATAGCGGATATTCCGGGATGTCCCCTATGAAGATATGTAAGAACTGATTTTCGAAGTTTTTCAGGTATAACCATTCTTCCTTGCCACATGATAACTTTGTTTTCAAGAGATAATTCGAAACGTTTTCTGTAATAAGGTTTTATGTCTTGACTATACTCGAGTTCTCGCCATCCTGTTTTTAAAAATGTGCATACTTTTGAGAGAACAGTGTCCTTTGAAGTTTCCTCTCTCAGTTTTTCCTCTGATAATTGAAGATCAGCTATTCTAATCCCAAGAAGTTGTGTACTGATTTTATGAACAGCACCCTCAACCTTAGAAGGCTTTGTTTCGGGGTTTGGTAGTCTCGAAAGGCAGTCAGCTAAAACGTTATTTATGCCTTTTTGCAAATATTGTATTGATTGCTTCCAATCAATAAAGCCTCAGGTCATCACAAGTCTGTTATTAACTAATTAGGTAAATTACGTTGTGGGCCTAGAATGTGAATTAATGGCTTATGATCCGTTATTAAAGTGAGATTGGTGCCTCTTAAATATTGATCGAACTTTTTAATTCCAAATAATATGGCTAAGGCTTCACGGTCTATGACAGAGTACTTACTTTCAGCAGGGCGGAGTTTTCTTGAAGCAAAAGCTATTGGTTGTTCGATATTTTTATCCTTGTGAAACAGAACTGCACCTAAACCATTTTCCGATGCGTCGCAAGCTAAAAAGAGAGTACGTTTCTCATCAAAAGCTATCAAAGGTTTCGAGTTAGTAATATGCAGCTTAATGTCTTCAAAAACTTGATTTTCTACATCAGTCCAGCGCCAAGTACGCTTACTACTAGTCAAGTCATGTAGATCTGCACACATTCCATGAAGATGTGGAATAAAGCGTTCATAAAAATTGACTAGACCCAGAAATGATCGTAACTCTTTAGAGCTTTGTTTGGGTGCCACCCTATAACTAGAAACGCAAAGTAAATATGAAAAAAAAAACAAAGATAGAAAGAAAGCTGCTTTGTTATAAAAGCCAGGTTAAGAAATATCTTAAGATGATTTTCGAGACTTTAATTCGGTGTGCGTCAGGCACTATCGCAGTATGCACAAGCATGTATATACAGAATGTAAAACTGGTTCCCCATATGGTGAGGCGCGGTTCTGATTGTTATTTAATCATATTACACACACATTGACATACACACACTCACACAATCACACACAACCAATAGTCCGCATTCCATCACTAAATATTCATAATAAACATCTTCACAATCGATTTATATTCGGCATCAGATGGTTTTCTCGAACATTTATAACTTGGAGTATTGTATTCCATATCTTTATTTGCACAAGTGACAATCAAATTATTATTTGTGAACATATGTAATTTTATACTAAAAAAAATTCTGTTTAGCAAACTCACTATATAATTAATCGTATTACCGCGATTTACTGTCCAAATTCCTGGTAATTTTCAAACTCGCAATTCTAACCGTTTGCAATATTTTTTTAGGGTTACCAGGATAAGGAATTATAATTCCTCGAATAATTTTTTTTTATAGTAGCCCGGCATAATGACTGCACCGTGCCTGATGGTAAGCACAGTACAATCCAAAAACAATGGGAAGCAAGACACAAGATCCATTCATGGCTTCAAACTTTAACTTATAATAACACTGAAGAGCTTTTAGAAGTGATCATATGACTTATATTTACATAACCATACACAATCGTACACACACACGAACACACGCGAGCGCGATTAAAACGCTGTCAATCGGAATAGACAAATCGTCCTGAAGTAGAAATCCACAAGACAGGCCTCGAGCCTAGTGTGGAGCTCAATGTATAATCTAGTACATATTAGAAAGAAACCTTGTTATATTATCAATATATGTAAGTCTAGGATAAGTTGTTTGGCAATAAATATTTTATTATTATTATTATTAAACCTGAAGGATTTTGATGGGTGGTTTTAATGGAGTAGACAGCTTTAGGGAATTCCATTTGAAACATCTCACTCCATTGTAATCCATTGTAAAAGCATTGGGTTAGCGTCTCTCATTACTACTATAGGTAATATTTTCTGTTGTCCATACAGTTTTACTGTTACTTCCGTAAGACGTTCGGCTTTCTACTTGTTGTTACCGTACGCCTTTAGTTTAGGAGTTATTGTTAAATTAGGTGACCCTATGTTTCTCCAGAGTTCAGTGTTAATAATTGAATAGGTGAAACCAGGATCCCAGTCCATTGTGCATCTCAAACCATTGATCATCACATCGATTTGCTTACAAACTTTTTGACGGGTGCCTATCACATTACATACGTCTTCATCATCATTATCGCTGTTTTCTGTAGACGTGTGTGTTGATGAGTTATTGACGTTAATTTTGTTGACGTTTGATTCAACGTTGGGTTTAAGTGCTATCTTTACCTCGTGAAATATTTCCGGTGTTAAAGAATTTAGGAGTAAATCTCTCTATAAACTTCCATCTGAAATGTTAAATGCACTTGGTTTCGAAATGTTCTTTAAAATCTTCAACCTTGCATGTCTGAGGAATAAATCTGTTAATGTTAAAATTCTTAAATATAGTTATTTTACCCATACATCTTAAAGATGAGGCGTTTATCACACCTTTTGTATCGTCGTCCGATGTAACATCTTTCGAATGTATCAATTGGGTAGCAATAATTTCAATAATTGTGTAATTTGTTCCTGCTGTGCTTGTTGTACACTCAGGAAATGTGCATATTGTTCATTATTCATTATAAAACTTTCACTTCGTCGCCAATGAAATAAACTACATTTTATTTTAGATGACAACTGATTTTTAATGATGACATAAAACAATATATACAATATTTCTGATTCTATATTTAAAATATATAAGAAGATTTCAGTTCGTAATAAATCCGATGCGGATTTTTACACGCATTGCGCGCTCTTCTACACAATTAAGTATACTACTGATGTTGCGAAAAAAAATCTAGCGGAAAACAATGTGTACTAGCTAAGGTCCTATTGAGAAATATCAAAAACATCGCGACTATTGATCGCGATTATATAGTTATCGCGACTTTAGTTTGAAGTGTATAAATGATGTACTTGTTCTGTACTTTTGTTTAGTATACTCTGTTTTATTCCGTGTTGTTATTGATATGTGTATGTATCAAAGAGTATAATAAGTAATATAGTAAGTATGTATTCAAATATGGGTAATATATAGTGTTTTATTCTTCTATCAACAATATATAATATAATAATACATATAATAATATATCAATAAATAAATAATAATAAAGTGATTGTTGATCGAAGGTTTTATTATAGGTTCCTGATACAAAAGTGACATGATATCTTTCGAAAAAAAGCAAAGTAGATAATTTTCAGAGATGACTTCTGTATATAAATTGGGGATCTAGGTAAAACATAATCGAAATTTCATCCGAATCGTCAGAACCATTTAGAAGAAACCAAATTCGATCATATACCATACATTGTACAAGAATTTCAGTATTGTAAGTATGGAAGAAGTCGACTCAATTATTTTACATTTTCTGCGTCAGTTAAATATGTGAGTATCTTTTTGTTTTATTGTATTTTTTCTTTGAAGAACACTGTTATGGACGAATGCGCAATTGATAGATAGACTTATATTGATAGACTTATTACTTAGACTTATATTGATAGATAGATTGATAGACTTGGTGCTTGGTAGCAGCACAAGATTTGATAGAGTTTAAATATCATCTCTAATACCAGCTATTAAAATAGGTTTTTTATTTTTATTTTTCCTGTACTAGGATTAGTCTATACTAGTTTCTTATGCTTGTACTAGTATGCCATTGAAGTAAATGATGAAATAATGTGGATGCAGGACATTAATAATAAAATGGTGGATTATTTCAGAAATTTTGATGATGATGTTAAAAATGTATGTGATATACCAGTAACAACAATAATAGAGGCAGCTTCAACTTGTTTAAATACAATAAATCCAAATTTAAATGTGCCAAGAAAATTACCATCTAATATATCACATAGGATAGAAGTGGCTGCCCAGATTGCAACTTTTTGTAAGGTTAGTAATCAGATCTTTATCAACGTCTGTTGTTATTCCACTTAATATAGCTATTGTATCTGAAACACAAATTAATTATCTTCATTTTCCAATAACATTTTTTAATCAGCCTCCTTAGTTTATACTTCTGTATTTACCTGACATTGGGGGAATTGTGTATTGCTTACACATGGCGCCATAAATTAAAGACGAAGAAGATGATTGTTTTTTGTTGTACTAATTATCATATTCTGTTGAGAAAAAATGTATTTTCATGATTTTAAATAGCTGCTTTTGTATACATTGTATGTGAGAAAGAAGAATGCTTTTGGATATGTATGATAAGTAATCTCAAACTTAACTTTCCATTTATCATTACTGAATGAAATAAATGTTTATGCACTCATTTCAAATAGTCTTGCATTGCTTGTGTCCTTGTAAAAACAATTTTAAATCGTTCAGGTAAGGTTGAATTTGTAAAATCATAAGTTTATCGCATAACTATAACCACTTATGTATATTGGAGAGTTTTTGCGAGACAGTTTTGAGCTCTTTACTTTTATTTGAGACTGTGTCTTCGGTTTTTATATGTCAATGAGTTCTCAGATTCTTTTACAGTCATTTTCCAATCAAATATCTGTCTCTGATTTTATACAGCACCAAGTATATAGTTCATAGTTTATTTAATAATATTTTACCACATCCATATGGAAATAAATGACCAGTGATCTTTCTATAACAAATTGGGTTTGGTAATATTTCGTTGAAATATAGAATACAGTTATCAATCATTTCTTGGCGAAATTGGTAAAGAATTATTGATTGAATAAACTATTTATGATGAATATCTGCATAGTTACAGCTTTATTAATCAAATACTAAATTTCATGCCTAAATATATTCATATTATTTTTAGGATTTAGGCTATAAAAATGATGTTGGGTATCAAACTTTCTTATACTCTAATGAAGCTGAATTAAGACAGGTGTTTATGTTTTTGATTGAAAGACTACCAAATGAAGGAAATCATGAAACAGGTGTTAACACAATAACTGTAAACAGGAAATCATTGTTACTAAGAGATATTGGTAACAAAATTGGTGATGAAATGAAATCTATATGGATTCCACCATGTTGTAAACCAGTGACAAACAAAATAGGAGATTTCTTTGACCAAGGTACACAGTTCATATGTTATGTTTAACATAAATAAATAATGTATACTCAAATTATTCTATATAGCATTTTATTATGTCAGACATATTTTTTAGGTCTTACATAATTTCAGGTGAAATTAAAATATGATTTCAAATGACATTTGCAGTATAACATATCATTATGCCTCATCTTTGTTATTGTTGTTTTTCAGTCTTTTTATTATTATTTAAATGATTTTAAATACATGTTAATAAGTGTTTTATAAAGAAAAAAAAATCATAAATATTATGTTCTGTCAGATCAGATATGATTAAAAATGTCATTAAAGCAAAAAATGATTTATATCGATTTTGGTAATATTTTATTACTTTGTTTGAATTTGAATACTTATTTGTACACTACACAATATTCACACATTGTATTTCGTGTATAATATTGTATTTCTGATTTTATTCCATTTGATAGATCAATCATCTCTTACAAATTCTATTCCTTATACTGATGAAGAAATAGTTCAAAAATTGCTCAGAATTAAAGATTGGAAAGGACAAAGACTAGGAAGAAGTGAGGTCTCTATTCAAGATACAACTAAAGAAATTAAAGAAATAAATACAGAAAGTGTAAAGATTAATAATGAGCTCAATAAGAATCTTAAAGAACTTAAGGAAATGGCTATTGTTTTGAGACAAAAATTAGATACACTTGAGAGTGATAGAAATGTCATGGAAGTTGAATATTCACAGGTAATAGAAATTGTATTTGAAACTTAGATTATTATGATACTTTTTTTAAATATTTTCTTTTAAATACAACTTCTAGGCATATAGATGATCTCTAAAGCTAAGAGGGGGTAATTATGCACACAGTAACATTTTTTTTAGAGTGCAGTTTTTAACTTTTACAATCTATTGATATATTACAATGCTTATTTGTTCAATATATTACATATAATCTTTATTTTTCAACTAGAATCCAAACATAAAATATCAAATTTCATAGCTCTCAAAATAACTGCGCAAGTACAGAATCTACATTTACATTGATTAAAAAAAAATTGAGCCCTCACGGGACGCCTGGCAGATGTGAAACATCGAATTTGTTTTGTATAAGTTATATGCATAAAATAACAGATTACGACAGAAATCATAATGAAAAATAAATAATATAAATTGGTTCCATAATATAACCACTGTTTATTTATTTTATTACATAAATATTCATTTTTATTAAATACAAAAATTTAAAGAAACCACCGTTATGTGCAGGCGCCGTGTGTATATATCAAAGGGCGTTAAGTAACAAACACTAGTAGAACGAGTGACCGACAAAACAATTTGAATCTTATGTTTATATAGATAGGGTAGCAAATGTTTTTGAGTATTTCGTTAATAGTGCAAAGTTCGTGTTTTGCGTCGCCACGTCTCACCACACAAACAATCAGTTTTCCCCGCCTATAAATGTTTCACATCAAAAATATAAACTATATACATTTTCTTGTAGGAAATATTAACAACTTTATGGAAATTTTTTGAGACTTTATACTCAGTGGTAGTTTCGACATTCATAAATGCCATGCCATAAATAATTGAGTGTTTTTGCTTTTCATATTGAGTGGTCATAATTGTGCAGAACAGTGAAAAATACTCCAGAAACTACCTTTTCCAACAATATGGTTTACTGTGTTGTAACCAGAACTTTTCTAATGTTGCTTGAACAATTACTGTACTTATTAAATGTTTTAGGCTCAAAGAGCTTGTGACAGGGTAAATGCAGATCTTAAAAATGTTGAAAATATTTTGAGGGGTATTGGTATATCTGAAGATGACCCAAAAGGAGAAAGTTTACTGGATAAAGTACAAAAAAATATAAATATGTTACATAAGAAGAGTGAAGATTTAACTTCTAGAAATTTATCTCTAAAGGTAGAGATTGATAAATCAAACACTATAAACTCTGAGGTATGTATCAAAATATGTTTCTAAGAAGTATGATATATAGTTAAAATATTTTTTTTAAATGTATATGTCTTAACAGTCTGAAAGAATGAAGTATAAGAAAATTCTGAGTGATTTAAAAGACACAGCAAAAAACATGAAAGATGAATGTGACAAAAAGGAAGTCTTCAGAAATCGACTAAAAGTTAATTATGAAAAGTTAAGGGGTGGAAATAAAAGGTTTGTAATTTTTTTAAATCTATGACTCATCATTATCTCCCTTATCCCACCTAAGTAAGGTCGGCACAACATATTTCCTTTTTCCGCTCTCTCCTGTCAAATGTCATCTCAGTATTTTTTTACGCACATATCACTTTTCACGCAGTCCATCCATACCTTTTTCGGTCTTACTCTACTCGTATATCCGTCCACCATCATACTCAACACTTTTCTAGTTACATGGTTTTCATCTCTCCTCGTGACATGCAAATACCATGCTAACATATTACTCCTCAACTTCTCTGTCACTGGTGTTATTTCCAACTTTTCAATCAATGACTAATTTATTTATTACTAGCAACACACCTCGCCTCGGCTTCGCATGGGTGCAATAAAATCTTGTGGCATCATTAGGGATGGAAAGAATACATTGATGTTCTAAAACATAGTAATAGTAAACTATGTTACTACATAGATATTAAAACTCTTAATATAGACGATACATTGCTCTGTATGAACGATGTTTTGTGGTGTGTAGCGCCATTTACTTCTGCCATCATCTGTACTATTTGCAGTTGATTTTAGAAACTAGCTAAGATTAACTAGTAGGCGCCCAGAGGTCCACATTCGACCATAGTTCATTGTTTTTTTAAAGTTTGAATTTTATTAGGGATCTTTTGTCAAAGTGTATTACGTAGAATGAAAAAGGGTAATTGGAACGTAAGAGTAAAATAATACATACAGTCGAGAATAGCAACCTTTTTTGAAGTCCTTTATTGACAGATGTCAAAATGTCTGTTTTATTTACATGTGTGTATATGTTGTGTAAAATTGAAGCAGTAGTGTGAGTAATGCATATTTTAATTAATTTAATGGGTTTGGCATTAGAAATATGTATCACGAATTTGGGGTTCTTAAGGGTTGTTTTTTATAGGGGTTGATTACCCCTTTCAAAAGACACCCCCCTCACCCCGCGGAGACGCGCATTTTTAAGATTTATAATACTATAATTTTGTTGTTTTTATATATTTACTGTTGTTTTATAATTGTTCAATATTATTACAGGAAAAAAAATCAAATATAAATTATTTGTATGACGTAAAATGGAACGTCTTCCTGATCTGGTATTTTTTGTTTTTTTTTTTCTACTATATTTAATCAAAACTCAACTGTCTCAATCCTAGAAAAAAATATAATATAAGTTATTTATATGATCATAAAGCCTCTCAGTGACCGGTGCCCCGTGGTACATCCGGAGAGTTGATCTACATAGGGACCTAGAGATGCCTTCTATCTGGGCGTACGTAAAATCACTCACGATTAGTTATTTTGAAAAAGCCGCGAATCATCCCAGTCCGTTAGTGGTATCCGCCGCAAAATATGAACCCGTACCAAACGCTGCGCGTTGTAAAAGACGTCCGCGACATATTTTTACCGACCCTCCCGATGAAATAATGGCAGTGAACGATCAGTACCAGCCTGTCTCTCCAAACAGAGCGTGCTCACGCCCACGCCTGCGTAACCACAGATCACGCCGCCGTGGTCTGGGGGTAAATTTCGCTCCTGCACACCAGACTAGGCCCCCCTCGGAAGCAGCTCAAGCCTAGGTCCGTTCCCTCGGTGTGGAGCCCTTGAGTACGCTGCTCGCGTGATACAGTGACACAAAATCTTACATCACTGCTACAACATTACACATATCACCTCCACACACGTGCACGCATACACGCTTACACATGCAAGTGGAAGGGTTTTATTTTTTCCCTTATCAAACTGAAATAGCTTAGAATATTATCCGATACGAAATATATATAGGAGTTGTTGAGGTATGTATGCTTGGTACACATATATGTTTCAACAACTCATATACCCGCCGTAGTTCTCTATGTAGGTTAGAATTGCGAAAATATAACAAATTCCTTGTTCTTTTATTTTAAACATTTTTTAACTACTATGAGCTTAAGTTTGAAATATTTGAGTGAATAATGAGGACAGAAGTTTATTGTAATTTTTTTTTTGTTCAAGATTTATGCTTTTCCATCAATAATTTATTCCTTAATGCCTAGATATACATAGTCTCATTCAAGTTATTATTTGTTTAGTTGAAAACTCAACCTTTTTTTATACAAAATTACTATAATTTTTAGTACTGTTACAAGAGCTTTAAATACTTCAAATTTATTTTTTTCCACAAAATTTTAATTTTTACAGCAATAATTTTTTGCTCTACTAATATATAGACATAGTATTGTACAAACTGTTGAATTTAAACTTAAAAATCATCATGTTGTTGATATACAAAATTACCAATCATTGTTCGGAGGCGACATAATTTCAAAACTTTGATCATGAATATCTCAGTAACTATAAATTTCCGCGGCGGGGGAGTGGTTTAGAGGGGTAGTCAGCCCCCTCCCCACCCCTCTCACCCCCCTCAACCCCTATTTCAGGATGCGAATTTCTAATGCAGCCCCATTTAATGTACTTCTAATGCATTTTATATAAAATAAATTCACGTTCATCCGTTCGCCCAATTCCGTTAAAAAGGGATACAAAGTTTAGGCTTCACGTATTAATATATATGATAACCGACGTGGTCGAGTCAGGCCTTAGTTATTTACTATTAATGAAGTAATACAACAACAAAATATGACAAAACGCGTTTTAAACTTTTTTGGTACGTGGTAGAGTCACGCTGAAGCTATTACTGGTTTCAGCATGAATGGGTCGGCTCGACTGGGGGAGTACCACCCTCTCATAGAAAAACCGATGTGAAGTAACAGTGCTTGCATTGTTGTGTTTCGTTCGGTCAGTGAAAGCGCCGGAGGCCCACCTCCCCTCGCCTTCCCTCTAACACAGGCTGGCAACGCACTTTCGACTCCGCTGGTGTTTTTAGTGTCTATGGACGGTGGTGATCAATTAACATTAGGTGTCCTACCTGTTCGTTTGCCTGCTATGACATAAAAAAAAGCTTGCTTTATATAGTCATATTATGAAATGACTATTTTTTAACTACAAAAAATCAATTTGAAAAACAAATGGACTTTGCCAGTCTTTCCCTTTAGCTCTTCATATGTAATTTAATATTTCAGATCTATATATACAAAACGGATTATGGAAATAATTAATAATGTTGATAAACAAAATATGGAAATAAAAAAAATATTGGATGATACACGGCAACTACAAAAGGAGATTAATTCTTTGGAAGGACAACTGGATCGGTGTTTTTCTATTGCCGATGAAACACTGTTTAAGGTAAAAATCATATTTTAGAAAAAACGACAAGGTACACCAAACAAAAACATTTTTTTTCTATCAAAAAGATAAACTCTTCTGTTGTAAATTATCATATTCTTTTTAACAATGATTTCTAGTATACATGACGCTTTCGATGAAATTTGTATCAGTTCCGATAAAAGTCCTCGAAGTAGTTTTATTTATTAAGATTCACAAATTAACACGATTATTGTCTTTGTTGATAAAAGTAGTCCAGACACACGGCCGTGGTGGGGAGCGGTGGGCTTTGTGGCAATGCCCTACCTTAAAAATACCTAAAACTAAGAAAATGTAGTGATAGGTATCTAAACTTTTCTGAACATACCGCAGTTTGTGACATTAGAGGGCAGATCAATTATGATAAAAAAATTTACTTCCGCCCTACCTGTAACCAATGCTGCCCTGCCTCAAATTCGACTCTAGCTACAGCCCTGTCTAGAGACTATCGTTCCCAACCTCATTCGTTTCAAATATAAAGAGCCAATGACTGTCATATTCAACCTCCATATCTTGTTACTGCAGTAATGCGATGCAGTACTTTTCAAGTTACTAGAAAAAAAGTGGTACTTGTAAGCTTTGACGCATGATTTGGGATTACTCTTAAAAAAAGAATATTTTGAAATATATACAATAGATAAAGGGGGTAAATAAACATATATTAGGTCTTTACCTATGAAATTGCCGTTTTGTATGAAAAAAATTGAACGATTTTTTTCATGTATTTTTTATTGTATTAATCGAAGTAATCGCCCATGTAATCAATGCATCTTTGCCAACGCAGTGGCAGTTTATTGATGCCCTTCTTAAAGAAATGAGCTGGACGGGAGGCAACAAATTCTTCAAAGGCATTTTGTACTGCCTTTCGGGTATTGAATTTTTTCCCGCCAAGGAGTTATCCAAATTCTGGAAAAAGTAGTAGTCTGTAGGCGCAAGGTCTGGTGAGTAGGGCAGATGACGGAGAACTTTCAACCCCAGTTCTTGCAACTTGGAGACCGTCTGCTGTGCAGTATGAGGTCGCGCGTTGTCGTGCAGGAGCAGAGGAGACGAGCGATTGACCAATGCTGGTTGGAGATGTGCCAGCTTCTCCATCATTGTGTTCAGTTCTTCACAGTACATATCTGCAGTAATGCTAACCCCGTTTGGTAAGAAGCTGTGATGAATCACACCGGCGCTAGACCACCAAACAGTGACCATCACTTTTCTAGGGGTAAGTTTTCGTTTAGGGCATTGTTTAGGTGCTGAACCAGGATCCAACCAACTTGCTGAGCGCTTGCGGTTATCAAACAGAATCCATTTTTCATCGCAGGTAACAATGCGGTTCAAAATTCCTTCATTTGTGTGTCTGTTGAGCAGTGCAAGGCACGTCTCGACGCGTACTTCGCGCTGGCGATCATTGAGTTCGTGGGGCACCCATTTGTCAAGCTTTTTTACCTTGCCAATTTGACGCAAATGGACCAATATTGTTTTGACGCTAACGTCGAAAGCTGCTGCTAATTCAGCCGTAGATTGTGTATCATCAGCTTCCACAATCGCCTTTAATTCGTCATTATCGACCAAAGTCTTCGGACGACCGCGAGGTTCATTTTTTAGGTCGAAATTCCCAGAACGGAAGCGAGCAAACCAATAACAGGTGGTGCGTTGGTTTGTAGTGTTAGCTCCGTAAACGTCGTTGATGTTGCGTGCCGCTTGTGCCGCGTTGCTGCCACGACGGTACTCATATTCCATAATTACTCGAATTTTTAACGTATCCATGATGACAAAAAAGATTGAAATGCGATGAAAATGTAACACTAATCAATGAACAAATGACTACTTGTGGAAGAAGAATTCCAAGTTTTTAAAATAAAATTAATTTGAAATTAGAATTCTTAGCCAAACAAAAAATATTTTGATTTGAAATGGCCAGTACTGCAGAACAGCAATTTCATAGGTAAAGACCTATTATTATAATACTGAACACCTGTCTAAACTACTCTTAGTTATAGGTAGTTTTTTCTAAGTCCGCTTGTTTAGGTATCAGCCTCAAGGTAAAAATCTGTTGTCAAATGGTTATCGGCAGCTATACTTGAGAGCCAGTCCTCTTTTAGGTTTAGTGGGCTTACCGCAAAAAAAAGCAATACGCTAAAACCCTTAAAGTATACAAATTTATACTTGTATCATATTTATTTATATTGATTTAATAGAATGTATTATATAAATACATATATGGAAAAATATTGCAAGGAGGAGTAACACGACAACTTATTATTAACATCAGCTCTTGCACCCCATTTAATTTGTGCGCTCAAGGCTATATGAAAATCAATTTTTGTATATTCTAAAACATTTTTTTTAACGTGTGGTTTTCCCTTATGGATACGCCACCCTCCCAGGGGAGAGGGTGGGTTATGTCCGACTCGCACAGACTAAAACGCCACGGTGTACCGACAGACCGTTTTGTGGGGGCGGCAAGGGATCGTTCAAGCTAATCAACCTTGTAGAGCCGCAGCCACGGTCCGCCCGGCGGAAGGTGGCCGCCGGGCTCCTACCTATAGAGGGACAGACCGGGTACACACCGGCTGCCTCCCCTCGTCCGCCGGACCTGTGCAATGAGGAGATGGGCCCCCCGGCCTATATAACACTGAAATAATTATTCAAATCGGACCAGTAGTTCCTGAGATTACCCCTTACAACGTCACAAACTTTACCTCTTTATATATTAGTATAGAAGTATAGATAAGTGAACACTGAGGGTGGTATATAGTAGTTTAAAGTTCTAGGTATGTTGTTGATGATAAATCCCAATCTAATAAAAACATTGTTAGTATTCACATATCTAATGTACACGTTACATGTTACAGTAGACGACGTGCGTGTCTTACTTACAGATTTTTTTGAAAGAGCATTTCTGTAATTTACACATTTACTCAAAATTTTACATTTATTTAATACATTTAAAAAAACGCGTGCGGAGCCGCGGGTAACAGCTAGTAATATTATAAAAGGTAAAGTTTGTGATGTTGTAGGAGGGAATCTCAGGAACCACTGGTCAGATTTCAAAATTCTTTGAGTGTGTAGTCTAGTGAAGCTGTTAAGGCTTTACTAGACCAATAGCTAGTCATTCCGAAAATAAAAAACGCTTTCAGTGTTTTAAAGATCTCATTTATCGAGGAAGGCTATATATCATCACGCTAAGACCAATAGGAGCGGAGCACCAATAAAGAATGTTTCAAAATCGTTTTTTTCCCTGCGAGAGCTTCCGCTGCGTGTTTGTTAGCCCAAAGTAACAATTTCACGCCGGCGCCTCCGGCGAGCAGAAGCGGGATAAAACATATTATGATGGATTTCTTGTCATTCCAGGATGCCAAAAAGGATGATCAAGCTAAGAAAGCATATAAGTTACTAGCCTTACTTCATTCAGAATGTAACACAATTGTATCACTTGTGAATGACATGGGTTCTTTACAAAGAGACATTGTTGATTTAGAAGAAAATATAAAAACTGAGACAGCTAAGAGAACAGAAGATACACTCAAAAAAATTCAGCTTGATCTTGCAAAACTGCAACAAGAAAGTTGAACAGTTAAAATATTTTATACCATAATAAAAAACAATAAATATCATTGCACTTTTAATTATGAATTTTATTCTATACTTTGTCTTTTTTTTGGTACTATCTCTGGAGGTATATAGTTTTCATTAGTTGTTTTTGAAGTATTTTTAGCAGCAGAGGGCTTTTCAATCAGCTTTTCTTTTTCTTCAATTTCAAGGTTAATTTTGTCTTCATTTTCAAAGAACCACAATTTTTGTTCTTGTTCTTGCAAATCCATTTGTTGTTGTTGCATAAGTTTAATACGACGAGCTCTATCTAGTCGTTTTGACTGTTCTTCAAGTTTAATTTCTCTTATTTCTGCCCATGATTGATATAGCTGAAAAAGAAAAGTAGATTAATTATTTTTATGTTAAAGTACAAATTATTGGGAAATATAAATTCAAGGACAAATTAATGATTTACAAAGGAAAATTTTTACTAGGATACAAATAATTGGGAGCCTAATTTTTCTCATACACATCACTCTCACTCTTCATAGATTTTTTTTTTCGAACTTACTATGTTATTTACTTAGCAAGGTCTTAACAGCTTCACCGGACTACACTCTTCAGAGTGATAGTTATAAGGTACTACTTATCTTTGTATTGCTAAAGTGCTTAGAATGATTTTTTTCAGTATGTACATTCAAGTGTATTTGTTTATTTCTTAACAAATTGAATCAAATGTTTTTGAAACTTAAGAAGTACATACAATATGTTTCTATATTAGAGCAATATTGAGATTTGGTTTGTTTGTATATTTCAAATCAAGTTGATTGTAATTTACTTTGTAGATATCATTTGATATGGCTTCAATAAAATATCCAAAAATTAAAATAATTGAAAAATACCATGTTTATTACCTTTTCCTTAATAGTTACAAAATATAAACTGAATTTTTGAAACTTAATGAGATAATCTATATATATTTTATTTTATTTCAAGTAACGGTTATTTTCAAACTGCATACCCGTTACTGTTAAGTATGGTTTATTTAATTTATATATTTAATTGCATGGGCCAAAGAACAACAACATAAAACAGACAAACGTTAGCAGCTGACGAAAGTCTGTCACATATCAACAAATTAACTATCAATGGGATATGTAAGGTTACAAATGGTGACTATATGTACCTAAATAATGTAGGATGTGGCAAGATGGAATAATAATTTTCTTAAATTTGTTGGAATTGATTTGCAAAACAATGTAACGACTGAATCAATACATTGGCGTTCACTATACCTTGAAAAAAAAGGAATTGCATGACATTCTGCTTGCTAGCATATTAGTTACGACATAAATGAGTACACTTATATGATTTTCTGCATTAGTTAACTTTTCTTATATGATCTATAAACTAGATATTTTGACACTGTATAAAAGTTTATAATTTTTTTTACCTTTACTTGAGCCTGTATTTCATTAGTTTGTGTTTTGTTTATTGCATTTTCAACTGCATTAAGTAAAGACTTCTCTAAAGTGTCCGTAGTTACTCTTTCAACTTGGTCCAGTAAACCCACACACTCTTCTAGATGGTTTCCTTTTGATTCTGAAGTAATTTCCTTCTTTAGTACATCAATCACCTCCTGGTATACTTGAAATGACTTTCTCTGACTTAGATCTTTACAAAATGATAATAATTTATCATATTTCTTGTACACAAACCAACCAAGTATTTGCAAATTATTATTAAGAACATCATTTTTTTGTTGTGAAATCCATGCTAATGTTTTACCTGATAGCAAGTATGCATCTTTGATGTCAAAGTGATCATCAAAATATGGGTTACGTAGAAACTTTACTCTTATTTTTATTTCTTCAACTTTCTTTGGTTTATCTTCTGGTGGAACTGTTTGAGGGGGGCTATATGACATAATATATTTATAACAACTATACTGACACAAGGAGCAAGTTAGTTCATTTGTAAATTCCTCTTGAAGCATCACTGTTGTTGCAACATCTGCAGCTAGTTCAAATTTATCTTCTTTCAATAATTCATTTAGTAGCATGTTAGCACTGAAATCATCTAAAAAGACTCCATAGTTCAAAGGGTCTTTTAAAATTCCTACTAATTCATTAATATAGCCAAAATTTATAAAATTTCTAATAGTTGCATGTGATGTTGATTCCAGCATGTTCCCAGTTTCTGCAGAAAGCCTTAGTTTATGCAGTAACTCTTTAAGTTCTTCCAAGTGAAGTGGATCTTGGATTGCGTTAGCGAATATATCGATGTCTATTGCACTAATAGTTCCTTTAGAATTAAAATTTTGTTCTAGTTGTATGTAAAAATCATTTAGGTTTATTTTGCTCAAGATAGGCGATGAAAGTGATTTGTTCCATGCTTCCGTGCATTTATATTCATTTGTCAAAAATGTTCTTTCTTGAATTGATGTAAGAAAGCCTCTCGTTTTGGAGTATACGTTTCGTATATTCCTTATCATTATGAAATTAGAAAATAAATTATATTGGTACCAACAGTAGGTATCACTTCTACCACAGACTACTAAGAGGATACACCAAAGAGTATAATAAGTAATATAGGGATACACGCTCTACAGTCTGCATATCCATAGATAAAACACTATATACTGAAATATCTGTAGGTCAGTCTATGGCATATAGGTACTTTCGATGTATCAGATTTTTAATTTATCGATGTTTTTTTCCTTACGATATATTGGATTGATTGATGTTTTAATAAATATTTACTGTAATAGATATATCGATATATTAATTTATAGAAAATTGAATATTGTTTTTCTTTATAATGGCAATAAATGGTATAATGGTAAAATTACACCACAGTAGTTACCATTCATACGCAGATGATGTTCAGCTCTACAAACATTTCGAACTTGATGCCGTTTCAGAGTGCATACAAAGGATGAACGATGACTTGCACCGCGTTGACTCTTGGACTGAAGAATACGTTCTCCTTATTAATTAAATAAAAACACAAGTCATAATTATCGATCGTCGAGCTGCCCTAAACCGGTTAAATATTGAAACTTTGCTCAAAGTTCTGTACAATAACGTTAGATTTTTTTTTTTTCGAACTGACTACGCTATTGACCAACCAAGGTCTTAAGAGCTTCACCGGACTACTAAGGCGAGCGCTTAAGGCACTCAGCCGATTTTACTTTGACAACTAGCTCAAGGGGATAATAACGTTAGACTAGAATATTATTCTCAAGTCAAGAATTTAGGTCTGCACATTTCCACAGACTTATCATGGGTTCAACATATCAAAACAGTCAGTAAAAAGGTTTACGGAGTAATGCATTCCCTTAAAGGAATGCAAAAAAATTTACCACTTTCGAGCATGAAAACACTTGTCAACAGCTGTTATACCCCATAATTGATTACGCTGATGTAACCTATCCAGACCTTATAGAGGAGTTACTCAATAAACTTGTGCATTCGTTACATTTTCCGGCTGGGTAAGTACAATCACATTTCTCAATTTCATTCAAATCAAATCAAAATAATCTTTATTCAATTTAGGACCTGAGAAGGCATTTATGAACGTCAAAGCTACCACCGCAACTAACTTTTTTTTTTTTTAACTTGGAGAGAAAATCCATCATGGACTGTCAGGCCCGGGGGAGGACCTGAGCTGAGTCGACCGCCACCTGCATACTGGGACGCAGCTGCTGGTGCCTTTCGGCGACTTTAACCCACTAAAACTCCACGACAACCTACGCCGCACTATTGGTGTGTCTCGGGGTTGCGTGAGTTTCCCACGCCGCACCCGACTGAGGCAGCCCGGTTGCGAGACAGCCTGCCCTAGCCTACGCTATAACCCCCCCCCAAAATCCCGCCCCCTATCCTACCTAACCCTAATCTAAACCTATCCCTACAGACCTACTCCTAGTCCTAACCTTACCTACCTAACCCTACAACCTCCCTCCCTTACTTTACCTGGCACGTCCTTCAGGGTGGCCTTTGGTGGAATTGCCCACCGCCTCTCCTTCTTTCGCGTCGACGTGTCGTTGTTGCCCTGCCATCCCGCTCTCGTTGCCTTTCCGCCTCTTCCTTTTGTGACATAACGGCCTCACAAAAAGAAAGGCCGTCTTCTCCCGAACCATGGATTGGACCACAGCTGGTAGGGTAAGGTCAGAGCCTATCACTACCACGAGCTCTGCACGCTCTATGGACCATGCTGGGCATTCCTCAATCGTGTGCTGGGCTGTGTCCATATCACACTCCTGGCAGTGGTGACATCTAGTTGTCATTTCTTTTCTTGCTATGTTGTGCAAATATCGCCCAAAACAGCCATGATTCGACAATATCTGGACCAATCGAAAAGTAAGTGGTCCATGCTGCCGTTCCATCCACTTTCTAAGCACAAGGCGAATTGCTTCAACCGTTCTGAATCCGGCTGTCGGTGAGGCTAGATTTTCCATCCAGATCTGAAGCACACATTCTTCAAGGTGTAGTCTGAATCGCTCTTTTTCCCTGAGCGTAGTTACCTCTCCCCTGGCAGTTCTTTCCGATTGCCAGCAAAACATTGTGGCATGCAAGCGCGCTACTAACTCCCACGGGGGTGTACCTGCCAAAACACAGGCCGCGTTGTATGAAACAGTGCAGTACCCTCGTATGGCTCTAAGAGCCATAACCTTGTGCAATTTGCGCAGCACCGCCACATTTTTTGGCGTCAATGCGTCCCACCAAACCGGAGCCCCATAAAGCGCCATGGAGCGCACTACCCCCATATACAGGGATCGGCAACTAGCACCAGGTCCCCTAAGATTTGGCAAAAGGCTTGCCAGTAGCGAGGCATTTCGCATTACCTTTGGAGCCAGTTGTTGAAAGTGGTTGGAAAAAGTCCACCGACTATCCAGCATAAGGCCGAGGTATTTCATGCTGGTACCTACGTCTACACGAACCCCATCAATCTCTATATATATACCAGAAGGCAATGCTTTACGGGGGCCGTAGAAGCAAATCGCTTCGGTTTTGTGGAGAGCCACCTCCAAACCAAGCATTCGCATTCTTCCCACCACCTGTGACACACTAACTGTGATTAGTCGGATGGCGTCCTCAAGGGTACCGCCTCGAGCAGTCACCAGTGTGTCATCGGCGTAACATACTATGTCGGCTCCGGGCAGGAGATCTCCTCGGAGCACCCAATCATATCCGATGTTCCACAGGAGCGGGCCGAGGACCGACCCCTGTGGAACACCGCACGATATGGCCCTCCGGTGGAGGCGAGCATCTTGTCCGTCACATGCTACGCTTCTACCCTCTAAATATGACCCAATTAGGCCAGAAAGATACTGCGGCACTTGGTGGTACTTTAGCGCCTCCTTAATACACTCCCAGGGTATACTCTTAAATGCATTGGCAATGTCCAATAACATTACAGCACCCTGGGAGACCGCCTCATCATAGACCACCTTAACACGCAGTATGGCATCAGATGTCGACCGACCAACCCGAAAACCATATTGCGCTTCCGAAAGATTCGGCCCCACTCTGGTCAATTGTCGAACCAATCGTCGTACAACGATACGCTCAAGAAGTTTCCCAACTTCATCCAGCAAAACAATTGGGCGATACCCTGACGGAGAGTCTGTAAGACGTCCCTGCTTTTGGAGCAATACAAGGCGACCAACTTTCCACTGAGGCGGAAACTGTCTGGTCTCCAAACAAGCATTAAGTAGTCGCCTCAATCTCCCGCCTAGTGCTGGCATGGCCAAATCCAAGAAAGGACCCAGGCACGACCTGGAACACCGTCGGGACCTGGGGCTACGCTTCTTACTCGCATTCGTCTCACTGCTGCATTCAACTCTTCCTCATTAATAGGCGTCACCACCTCCTCCGTATCCTGCCCATTCAAGACAGATGGGACAACCAACCTGGCTTGACATCCGATCTCGTCGAAATGCTCATATATTGCATTTTCATTATGGTGTTGTATTAAACCCTAAATCTCCACAATATCTCCAGGAACAATTTATTTTTCTAACGGCTCACGGTCGCGATATTCGTTCAGCATAAACTAAAACTCTTGAGATACCTCAGCATAGATTTAATTTATATTCAAACTCATTCACAATAACTGCCATACGATTATGGTTTACATTACCGCGTCCACTTCAGGATGTCGAAACTATCAATAAGTTTAAAACTCAATTACACTATTTATTCGAAAAAAGGGAGGCAGAGTGTTCGGGATTTTACAGTTTGTATTTATAATTAACTTTCGCTGCGTGTATACATTTTTATTACTATCTTTGTCATTCTTATATATTTGTACATATGTATGTAAGTGATTATGTATGTATGTATATTTATGTTAGCAACAACTTTTGTAAGTAGTACCTATATAAACAAAACAGAAGAAAATGTATATATTTATTTATCAATTTTCTTCTGTTTTGTTTATATGGTACAACAAGGTACTACCTACAAAAGTTTTTGCTTAACATCAATATCGCTGGTTAGCTGGAAGAAAATGCCTTATGCTATTAAGCTCGCCAGTGTACAAATCAAAAGTACAATAAAGAATTCATTCATTCATTCATAGTTTCTAATAAAATGTTGGCTCCCTTGTTAGAACTTTCCATGAAGTTTTTGTGGGATCTCAAAAGTCATGCTCTGTGGTAATATTTACTATCCACTTAACTTGTGCAAAATAACCAAACTATATTCTCTTGGCTCGGATTCGCCTCTGTGTTAGGCACCACAGAAAATATACTTTACTACAAGGAATTTAAGCAAACAACTATAAATTCCTTGCTTTACTATGTGTAATACGGTTCATTTTCGTTAATACAAATTTTCAGGGTTATCGGTCCTGTTTAGTATAATAAGTCCATGATATAGAATAAATACCTTCGCCTTTTCCGTAGAACTCTCCTTAGGTGACTCTTCGCAAAAACTTAATTATTTTTAAATCAATGATTAAAAAATCGCGCTCTTAAATATTTTTGTCCATGAACTTTTTTTAAATTATAGTATGGTTTTATGGTATCATGATTTGTTATTTAAACAGTAAAATTGTAATTATGATTTAATAATGTCAAAAATGATTGGTGTTTAATATCGATTAAAATTATCGGCATCCCTACTTAGAATGGAAAAACAGAAACACAAAAAGTCTATGTTAGAGCCCCAAGTCCCAACTCCCAACAATAGTGGTGAACTTTTAGTACCTAACTGTTGTTGATCTATTCAAATTATTTTTGTATTTGTAATGGTTATGTTGAAAAAAGATAAATAACTTGCTTTAGTCTTCCGTTCAGTTCAATATATTTGCGTAAGTAGCTTTTATAGTTATGAATTAAAATGAACGAAACACGTACATGAATGTAACATTTTTTTATTCGTGTACATATAAGTATAACCTAACTATATTGCATTATTTGATCGAGTTCATAATTTTCCATACTTTCTTTATTTCTTACGTAAATGTTACTTGTTGATACGTTAAAATAATTTACGATTGAGCGAAGCCTGTTAAGTCTTTCTAATGTATTCCTTACAAAAAGTAGGCTGTAGCTTAGATTATTAGCCGTCGAATTGAGAATTCATAGTATCTTCAGTTCTATCAACTCATAAGTCGAGTAAATTTAAAATACCATGTCGCAGAAATAAATAGTTTTTCTAAAACAACCATATTGAATATGTAATTTGACAAGATAGCAATCTTCACTTTCCGAAACCTTTTCTATTCTTGTGTATATTATTTATGATTTAGTTTACTAAACAAAGATTAAACCATCATGTATAATCAGTTATCAACACTTGTACTTAGAATGGTTTTTTTTATATCATAGGAGGCAAACAAACAGGTGGGTTAAGGCAGTAACCTGATGTTAAGTGATCACCACCATCCATAGACACCAGCAACACCAGAGGAGTTACAAGTGCGTTGCCAGCCTCTGTTGGCGGGGAAGGGGGGAGCGGTAAGTGGGAGGTGGGCCTCTGGTACTCTCACTGACTTCATGTCGGTTTTCTGTAAGAGGGTGGTACTATCCCAAGTGAGCTGACCCATTCATACCTTCCATTCAGAGTGGCTATACCACCTCTAATTTACATTTGCACTACCTACAGTCTCATGATAACATCTTTAGATGACACTAGTCTAGAAACTTTTTGATGTGAAACATTTATAAGCGAGGGTCAACCTGATTGTTTGTGTGGAGAGCCGTGACAACTTGATGCCATGCGCTAACTCTCTTTGCCGCACTGAGCTCGCATACACATGTGTTTCACAGCTGGCAAGTGTCTCATGACTGCTCAATTATTGTGCATTAGAAGTTTTACAATTTAGCTTGAAAATCAGTTGTAAAAAAGTATTGGGTCATTGTACCTTTTTCAGATTCCAGGTCTCTTATTCATTGTTACTTTATCTGTACTGTTTTATAAAATGATAAGGTTACAAACAATATTGTGTATAATTAGGAGTTTAAAATGTGATGTCTAATATATTCATTTGTACCATCATTACATAGTATAAAACAAAGTCCCCTGCCGTGTCTGTCTGTTCCTGATAAACTCAAAAACTACGAAACCGATCTTCAAACGGTTTTCACTAGTGGATAAAGTAATTCATGAGGAACATTTTAGTATATAAATTGGTCAAGGTTTTGTGTAGATTGATTGAAATATAACGATAATTCATCGAAAACACTGCATAATCCTTACGAGATATAACAATGTAATAAGGTTTACTTTTGTATGTATAGGTTAAAATAAAAGAAAATGACGTCCATTGAAAAATGTATTGAGGACTTAATATTATAATGACAATGACATGATACATTTTTCTTTTTCTTTTTAGTCAGGTGTAAATAATGAAACAACAGAGACAATATAGATCTACAAAAAATATATCTATCTTTTAAGGATAGCCCACTATACTCATTATATGTTCTAAAAAAAGTGGCATACAATTTTAAAGCTATTTAGATGTATTGGGTCATACCTAGGACAGTGGCTGGATACCCATGGTTTGACATTAGCAGTTCCCAAGTCTTCAGCTATCATATTCTCTAAGAAAAGGCAGGTACCATATATAGAAATACTATATAATGAAGAACCTATTCCCCTGAAGGCCCATGTAAAATTTCTTGGCGTATTATTAGATAGTAAGTTAACAGGTATTCCTCACTTTGATTTTATTGTGGAGAAATGCGACAAATCAATAAACGTACTAAGAACCTCAAATGACTTCGGACAATGGCATTATAAATAAGCTTTTGTGTATAGGGGTGAGCACCCCACCAGACAAGGTTCTTAGTACGTTTATTGATTTGTCGCATTTCTCCACAATAAAATCAAAGTGAGGAATACCTGTTAACTTACTATCTAATAATACGCCAAGAAATTTTACATGGGCCTTCAGGGGAATAGGTTCTTCATTATATAGTATTTCTATATATGGTACCTGCCTTTTCTTAGAGAATATGATAGCTGAAGACTTGGGAACTGCTAATGTCAAACCATGGGTATCCAGCCACTGTCCTAGGTATGACCCAATACATCTAAATAGCTTTAAAATTGTATGCCACTTTTTTTAGAACATATAATGAGTATAGTGGGCTATCCTTAAAAGATAGATATATTTTTTGTAGATCTATATTGTCTCTGTTGTTTCATTATTTACACCTGACTAAAAAGAAAAAGAAAAATGTATCATGTCATTGTCATTATAATATTAAGTCCTCAATACATTTTTCAATGGACGTCATTTTCTTTTATTTTAACCTATACATACAAAAGTAAACCTTATTACATTGTTATATCTCGTAAGGATTATGCAGTGTTTTCGATGAATTATCGTTATATTTCAATCAATCTACACAAAACCTTGACCAATTTATATACTAAAATGTTCCTCATGAATTACTTTATCCACTAGTGAAAACCGTTTGAAGATCGGTTTCGTAGTTTTTGAGTTTATCAGGAACAGACAGACACGGCAGGGGACTTTGTTTTATACTATGTAATGATGGTACAAATGAATATATTAGACATCACATTTTAAACTCCTAATTATACACAATATTGTTTGTAACCTTATCATTTTATAAAACAGTACAGATAAAGTAACAATGAATAAGAGACCTGGAATCTGAAAAAGGTACAATGACCCAATACTTTTTTACAACTGATTTTCAAGCTAAATTGTAAAACTTCTAATGCACAATAATTGAGCAGTCATGAGACACTTGCCAGCTGTGAAACACATGTGTATGCGAGCTCAGTGCGGCAAAGAGAGTTAGCGCATGGCATCAAGTTGTCACGGCTCTCCACACAAACAATCAGGTTGACCCTCGCTTATAAATGTTTCACATCGGGGAATAGAAGGAGGTAGAACATCATAGAGAGAGACTCTGTTTCTAGGGCATTTAAAAAATATGTGATCCGGTGATCCATCCTCTAAGCCACATTCACAAATAGAGTGATCCCTGATCCTTATTTTATTCAAATGTACTGGTGTGCTGACGTGCCCAAGGCGCAAGCGGCAAATAAATAGCCCGGTCTGGATATAAAGATAATTAATTGTCTGGCGCAACTTCCATTGTTTATGGCTCCATTCACTTGACATTGGCAAAATTGTATTGGGTTGGGTTTAAATATAACGATAATTGTTGGACATGTCGGAAAAAGTCAAGCCGCCTAGCCTAGGAGTTTTCATCGAAAACGCTGCCTAATCCTTTTGATATTCCCTTTTTATAAATCTACAAAGAAGCCTGTGAAGGCATTTTTTAAGGGTAGCATAAAAAAGGTGACATACAATTTGAAAGCTTTTACAGTACAATACAGTATTAATAATTATCAACTCAAATACTTTAGTTGCATTAAGCATTTCATGCAAATTCATATCTATATTCTAATATATTAAAATCATGTGTCACATGTTTGTGTTCGAACTCCTCGGAAACGGCTAGACCAAATTTTATTGAAATTTTTAATGAATATTTGGTGTGTGATATGTGAATAGTTTGTAAAGTATATTTTATATCTATTATTGATTAGGATTTTTTGTGTATTTTCTGACATTTATTTTAGTGTTGTGCTGTGTAGATGTGTTACATTGAACAAAACTTTTTTAATAAGTTACAAGAGGAATAAGTTACGCTTAACAGCGTAATTTGAATATAATTGAAATGTATATATTTTGGGTATAAATGTATGTAGTTTGTATGTTATTATACTTTTGATCAATTTTGCGGTCATTTTCCTATACATACTCAACCTTTAATGAGTTTAATGAGAAAAACAATTATTAACTTATTATTTAAAATCTTTATACATATAATAAATCCGTGGCTAGATCAATACTGTACATTAAATATTTTTATGTAAATTATAATCGGGGTGGGCTTTGTTACCGCTATAGGAGCCAAAAATATCTTATTTAAAAATTTTGTCTGTCTTGCTGTGTCCGCATATCACTCTGAAAGTTCTGAACCAATTTTGAACCACTGAACGAAACGTGACACAGTGATAACTAATATTACAAAGTGGCATATAAAGTAATTTTGTCCCATAAAACGCAAGGAGTAATCCAGTGTAAATGATAAAAGTCAGAAATTTGTGGTATATGAAATTCTTGATGAATTTTAATGACATTTTCATTGTGTTATTGCAGACAGATTAGCCAAAAATGCAAGCTAATGCACATCTTTGACATACAACTTCTCATATTCATATTTCTGACATATGCCAGGTGACTGTTGAAAGGTTAACACCCTTCAATAGTGGGATAGTTCATGGCCACATTTAACATATAAAATAATAATATTAAAACTAATACACAAAAAGAGAACCTTATATAAGGTATGTTTTTAAAAGTACGGGAACACGATACTTTAAACGTAAAAAAATCACACCTAGGTTATTACTTATTATTTTGGCAAATATTTATATTAATCACAATTTATTTAATTAAAATTGGCAACAATGCAATAATATGATGTGTGCCGCTTAAATGGTTTGAAACAAAGGAATAAAGTTTGTAGCTAAAATATTAATTACCTTTAGCTTTACAAAAAAGTCCACTTACAAAAACAAATAGCTTAATAAAAATGGAGATTTCTTGGAGATAAAGTTTACTTTGTACGGCATGTTAATTGATAAAGTTGGTCAGAAGATAATGCGAAATAAAAACTACAAGTTGGTAAAATTATTGCGTTGTCGCTGCCGCTGGGCTTATGAGAATAGTAAGTGGGGCACGGTCGTGAGTGGCACAGAAGCTATCCAGAGGGTACTGGGAAAACATGTGTTTAATTGGGTCGCTGAACTGTTTGGTTACACAGTTTAAAAAGGTGTCGATAAAGTCGGGTTCTAGGTTTTTAAGATTTTTCGAGTTTGGTAGTAACCGGTAGTAGGTAACTGATTTTACGCAGACGAAGTTGCGCGGGTTAGCTAGTATAATATAAATTCATAATTATGAAATTTAATTTAATTTACTTTTTAATAATTTTTGTGATTTATCAATATCATATTAATAATAGTGTGTGGTCTTGACAGATCGTGTTCGTTTGATTAGTTAAGTTGGAACTGTAATTATAATTTTGGAGCCAAATGAGTGCCTGAAATTAATTGACCATAAAAACACATTTTGTAGTTTTTACAACATGGAAAACTAAAAATGTTGTCCCTTAAAACTTGTTTATGTAATTATTCTTAAACAATTTATTTTTATAAAAATAATAAGTAGCGAATTAAAAAATTGTTTATTATATAATGCAAGCTTAGTTACTAAATTGATTTCTCTTGAAAAAAAAAGCTGTTATTTTCTTAATAATTAATCATCCATTTTTTTGTTTATTTACAGGTGAAAATGTCTAAACAGTGGGGTCAAAAGGCTGAAGAGTTAGAGATCTCTAATAAAGTTGCTGGTCTGGGCTTGAATAAACCACCTCTTGACCAGAGTAATGATTCAGATGATACTGCTGATAAAGCTAATCCTGCAGATACGTCACTCTTGATGAAAATCATAAGACAAGGGTTAGTCGAGTCTAAATTAGATATTGAAATCCAAAGGAAAGATCCAAATTCTCCACTTTATTCTGTAAAAACATTTGAAGCTCTGCATTTAAAACCAAATTTGCTGAAAGGTGTCTATGCTATGGGGTTCAATGCACCTTCTAAAATTCAAGAAACTGCTCTACCAACACTGTTAGCTGATCCTCCACAGAACATGATTGCACAATCTCAGTCAGGAACAGGGAAAACAGCTGCATTTGTGTTAGCTATGCTAAGTAGAGTTGATCACACTAAAAATTATCCGCAAGTATTGTGTCTTAGTCCAACATATGAGCTTGCTATTCAAACTGGTGAAGTTGCAGCAAAGATGGCAAAGTTTTGCCCTGAAATTAAACTAAAATATGCTGTAAGAGGGGAAGAATTACCTAAAGGCACTAAAATTACTGACCATATATTGATTGGAACACCAGGAAAGATGATGGATTGGGGTGTAAAGTTTGGTATGTTTGATTTGAATAAGATAAAGGTTTTTGTCTTGGATGAAGCTGATGTAATGATTGATAGGCAAGGTCATCAAGATCAGTGTATCCGTATACATAAATGTTTACCATCAACATGTCAAATGATGTTTTTTTCTGCTACTTATGATACTGCTGTTATGGAATTTGCTGAAATTATAGTACCTAATCCAATTATAATAAGATTATTGCGTGAAGAAGAATCACTAGATAATATCAAACAATATTATGTGAAATGTAAAAACCCTGAGGAGAAATATAAAGCTATTTGTAATATTTATGGAGTGATCACAATTGGACAAGCTATAATATTTTGTCACACTAGAAAGACTGCTAGTTGGTTATCAGAAAAAATGTCAAAGGATGGTCATTCAGTTGCTGTTTTGTCTGGTGAACTTACTGTTGAACAAAGAATAGCAGTACTTGACCGTTTTCGAGCAGGGCTTGAAAAAGTTTTGATTACAACAAATGTGCTATCCCGAGGCATTGATGTTGAACAAGTGACACTTGTTGTCAACTTTGATATGCCAATGGATATGAATAGAAAAGCAGATTGTGAGACATACTTACATAGGATTGGACGTACAGGAAGATTTGGAAAGGCAGGTATTGCTATCAATTTAATTGATTCACCTCAAACAATGGAAATTTGTAATGAGATTGAAGCACATTTTGGAAAGAAAATCCATTTACTTGATATTGAAGATGCAGAAGAAATTGAAAAAATTGGGGCCTGATATAATGTATTTGAGAATTCTTGTAGGCCAAATGTAGGCATTGGCTCAGGCAGGATCTTTGAGCTTAGGAGACTTAAGTTCAAATGTATTATTAAAGATGCAAAATTGTCTATGCATAATTATATTAGTAAGCTTATAAGTTCTTTTTGTTAATTCTATAAAGTACAATTTATTGAAGACAATATTGCTTAAGGGTACAACATTGGAATAATAAAAAAAGTTGCAGAGTCTTGCTCTATTTCCCCAGCTGCCTTGCTACTATAGGCCACTTTATATTTTTATAAGCAAGTTGAAAATTAATATTTTTAATGAGGAAAAAGATAAATAAAACAGCTTATAATCATTTTTGATGTTTAATTTTTTTTAAATGTCTTTGAATGTCTATACAATTGAATGTCTAACTTAGATTTTCATCATCCAACCCAAAGTTTATATTATTATCCTATTAAGGTATAATAAAGACGCATGAATAGTTTTTCAGTTTATATGAAATTTTAATACAGTCAAAATCTGTTATAACGGGATCGAAGGGACTAATCATATTCAGTCTTAAGTAAACCGATAGTCGTAACAACGTTTTCGAGATATAGAATTCAGCCGGGACCTTTGTTCTGGGTCAATATTACCGGTATGTTGTTCTAAATGATGTCGCCATAAACGGTTTTGACTGTAAATATATTAATAATAAATCTGAATAAATAAATTTAACCTATTAACACTAATACATTATAGAAAAAAACAGCATTACCCTCTTTGATTTTAAAAAGGAATCATCTACCATAACTGGTTAAAAATTAATTTACATTGTTTTGCTATAGTAATATTTAACGTGCTCCTTGCCCAGCTGGTTCAGGGTTTGTTGCTCCTGATATCATGACGAAAATTGCGATAGGGACGATGTACATCCACTATAAAAATAAAAGATTTATGGAATATACACAAAAACACTAAAATTGATGTTAAATATCCAATTATAAACATATTCTTACAAGTTATACATAACCATAAAACCAAAGGACCAATTTCAGTCATTTTAAAGGGAGCGACATTCTAAATAACTTGTTTGCTAGAAATATTTATAAAATTAACTTTAATTTCTTTATTAAGCTTAAAATTTACAAACACTAAAAAATCATTGGCTGTAAAACTCTTTGATGTTGCATTCACGTGCATTGTGGCGTGGTGTATACCTAATTCAGTAGTGATTACTACCACCATGCAGATGGTAATAAACTCGTCAAAGTGACTTCAATTGTCGCATTTCAGGCATCTACATTTAGCTTAGCACTTAGTACCCTAATTTTACCGTGCTATTATAAAAAAGAAAACATAATCCTTAAAATGCCCTCCAAGATAGATGCCGATTTTAAAAAGTATAGAGTATCTTCTTTTTTATTTCATAAAGATATAAGGTATTTTACTCGGACTGCAAAATTTATGAAAAAAATATAGTAAGCATATTTTTTTTTTTTATAAGTTCATTATTTGTTTTTAAACTGTCTATACGTTTTTGTCATGGCGATTCTTTACAGCTAAACCAATTTATCTTGGACGAGCGCTTCAAGCACTCAACCGCATGGCAACAAGCTCTAGGTCGCCAAAGTGGCTGAATCACAGCTTCATGGGCTGTTGTCTTGAATGCTACACAACAATATGACTAAGCTAGCTACACTAATCATACATATGTGAATTACTGAGACAAGCATGTGTACCTGCAAGTTTTCCTCACCATCATAAACATATATTTTAAATCTGGCTAAAGTAATTAACCAAAATGAAAACAATAAAGAAAAAAAGAAGACAAACAGAATGGAAAGAATAAGATTGTTACTATTATTCTTACAACTACATTGTGTTTAGAATATTATGTGTACTTACATATTTAGCTAAGAAAGATCTATTATCTTTCACTTCTCCCTTTTCTCTGGCTTCTCTTTCACGTTCCAGTTTTTGTATATATGATGCTGTATCTGGGCTATAATATTCAGATGATTTATAAAATATATATTGATAATATGTTCTAACATACCACTTACCAAGAAAAGTCTATACTTGGGACAATAACCCACTACAGGTGTGGCAATTAAATGTGTTATTAGTAAGGAGAATATGCTGCACTTCCTAGTATTTACACTTCTTACTACGTACTGTGCTCACCATCAGGCACAGTAGTCACTTTGTTGTGATACGATAAAAAAAAGCTTATTACTTCTTAGACAGCATAGTGATTAACATCAGGTGAGATTGTGGTCAAACTCTTTAACTTATTAAAAAAAAAACACAAATCATCAAACTAAATTTTAGCTTAGTTTCTAATCTAGAAGACAATTGTTAATGTTGTATGTTACAATTTGTTGTATTCTCTAAACACTATTCTTATTACATTCTTAATAATTTATATATTATAGAATTAATTTGCATTTGCAACAATCTCTTTGTGAAATCATTTTTTTTGCAGTCAATTATGTTGTCATATACACACAAGAATTAAAAAATACATATCTAAAATAATCTGTAAACAAAAGTATTATAGTCACAATTCTTATTTCAAGGGTTATATGATTTCTCAAGTTATAACTATTGATGCACATAAATCTGTGGAATTTGTTTTGAGGTAAAAATCATTGAAGTTCATTATACATATAACATTGTAGTACCTAACTATATATTTTTAAGATTAACAAATTTTATACAATGATGATAGTAATAGAAATATACTGTACTATTACTATAATTTATATACCCATTATATAATGAGAGTTATATATACTCATCCTTACTAATATTATAAATTCGAATGAATGTTTGCTTGTAACACTCTACCACCTTAACTACACAATCAATTACATATAATGAAATTTTACATGCCCATTGTGATTGGTACAAAAAAGGATATAGGGATTTCATCTAGAAAAAAAAGAGTATGCTTTAGACCACACAACTGAAGTAAAACTTCTTTAGCTCCATCTTCTATATGTATATGTATATATATATACATACAAATATATTACTATTCTACAAATATTTAAATATATTATGGGTTTTCACTGATAATACAAATCATAACACTCTCTCTCTTTCTATCTTCTTTCTAACTTATATCTCCCTCTCAATTTCCATTCGCCTTGCCTGGTCACAGTTTATGTAACACTCTCTCATCACACATTCAAAATATCGTTTATTCAATTTAGGCACTTAGAAGGCACTTATGAACGTCAAAGCTACTACTGGTTCGGAAAACAGCCCAGTCATGTAGAAGAACAGACAAGAAACTTGATCTGGTTTATCTTTTCATGTCATATATTTTTACAGTAACATAAATATTTACATTCGTTATTAGTGGATGCACATAGAGGGATGTCATTAACCAGCTTACTCCCCAAGTTATGTGTGCGTAAAGTGGTTTAACTTTGTAAATGTACTGTTCCTGAGGGATAGATCAAATCGATACCAATACCAAGCCGTAGGCAAAAGTTAGTGTAATATAATTTTATTATTGTACTGTAATTTAATATATATAAGTACATATATGTCTTATACTTACACTGGAGCTTGATCAACTGAACGAAGATAGAAGTTGGAGTTTAATTTGTATCCATTAGTATTCTGTATTAAAGGTTGTGAGGAGTTAGTCACTTGGAAGCTAACAGCTGTCACTGCTCCATTTGGTAATACCCAAGTGTTAATAGTATCTGATAGACCACTGTCAAGGAATGCTTTGGCTTTCATTGATGATAGAAATTCGGTTCCTTTACTATTCTCAGCAGACGTCACAGTTGTCTTCAAAGTATAGAAGCCATCTACTTTTGATATTCTCTGAAAAGATATAATTTAAAATTAAGGCCAAAATTTTCTATATAAATATACAGTGTAAACTCTATTTAACACCCCTCAATTTAGTGACAAGCTCCCTAAAATGTCAGAATTACCTGACTTTGGTTGATTCACACTCTTATCTATAAAATGTATAATAATAAATCTTACTCCAGTGATTGGACGCTTTCTAATTCTTGTTTATTTCAAAATATAGCCTGAAGTGCATTTATAATGTACTACAAATTTTAAAATGGGATTTGCATTTGTTAAGGTGATAAATTGATGAATGTACATATATGTATATCACACTATATATTATATTTTATTAAAGCCATTTCAGCATGAAATATGAGGAACAATAACTGATTGTAATTGACACAACCTTACCTCTAATTCTTCTATATGTTGTTTGGAGAAATGTATTTGGTCGATAATAGAAGCTCCAGCTCTCATACTTTTTAGTGAAATATTCCCTCGATGGCAATGTTTCTCACCATTGCATTTTAATGCGTGTTCTACCTTTATATTCAGCCAACCATCATAGTCTATACAGATCTGGAATTAAATGAATTGAGGTTGTAATATCTTAGTTGGGAACCCAAGGGGGACACAACACATATTTTTATTGACTAAGTGGATAGCAACGCAATAAATAATTGATCGAAATAAGATACAGACATTTCTCACATCATCGTCAAACTCTACTTGAAATATTCTTTAGAATGAAATGTTGATAGTAAGAAAATAGAAATACATGTAAAGTACTCAAGGTATTACCGAATTGTGAAATAAACCACTGATATATATTAAAATAGAAATATACCGATGCATGTTTAACTTTTACTTAGAAATTATATTTTTAACTAAGAAAATTCAATTCAAACAGGACAAATGTCACAGTCACAATTTTAGTATTACCACTAGGATATTATTCTGTGAGTATTACCTACTTGTACGACTATTAGTCTGTGGTATTACCCACAGGTATTACCCTTATTTACTCTGTGGTATTACCTGCCAGTGCTGCCAGATATTTAAATATTCTTACTAATATTATAAATGAGAATGTAAATTTGTTTGTTACACTTGTATGTGTCAATTACAAAACCGATCATCATTACATTTTGTATACACGTTGTTCAGATATACAGATTGGGGCACGCTAATTTTCAAAAATTATAAGACCTTATTTTCTTACGACCTCTTCTACTACAGAGAAAAACCACTGTGCGTGAACGGTAACTGTTTCGGAAAAATGGATTAGATTTTAAATATGAGACAATTTTGACCTATTAAAAAAATTTGTAAAGGTTACCAAAATGTATTTTTTTAAACTCCTTAATTTTTTCAGTTTTTATGGAAATTAATCAATATTTTCGAAATTCCCCGTTAAAGACACCGCGTGCTCCTACAAAAAAAGCCCTGGTCCTCACCAAACTTGCGATACTGGTCTGAATATAGCGTTGCAAAACACGAATTTATTATATGTGTAAAATAAGGATAAATAAATGCCAATTTTAGATTCCTATTATAATTAAATAAGTTAACATGTATATTTTAATTTTGTTTTGTAGTAAAATCTTGACGATATTGTACGAAAGCCCGATTTTACGGCTATTGTCAAAGAGGCCAAAAAGATTGGTGAGAACTGGACATAAGGTAACATTTATCCAGTCAAAATTACTCCGTCCGTGAGTTAAGTCAATTCTACATAACACAAGCGAAGCCGCAAGCAAAACCTAGTGATTTACAAAATGAGTAGGTATGTAACTTTATTATTATTATATAGTTATTAACATATTAATTTTAAAAGTTTTCTTTCTTCCTGTAGTATCTGCCACTATTTTAGTTTTTAAATTATGTACACATATATGGTTTAAAATAAAGACTACAGTATTAGTAAAGTCCAGATGACGCATTCAATTGAAGTTCTAATAGTTTCTTACCAACATTATATCATTAGGCTGGTTGAATTGAAAATATTAAGATTCAGTTATATCGTACAATAATACATATATTTTATACATATATACATATATTTATACATATATATTTATACATATATTTTATTTTCAATAATAAGTGTACATAAATGTGTGAAGTGGTAAATTTTATTGACTATTTATTAGTAAACTGGCGTATTTATTACAATATCGTCGGATAAAACGTTCTAACCATTCGTCCTAGTTACCTACGAGAGTACTTCGTCGCTGATAGGCATCAGTATGCAAATGACGGCAAATGCTATATCAATCGATATATCGATAACGGTCATTTTTTACTTTGATACCAATTATATAAGTACCTATTTATTTGGAAAACTTGTATATTGTAATGAAGAATCTGCGGATTCTACATATATGTCTTATTACAAGAGGTCTTATCGACGGTTGCTTGTAGACGTCGCGTCGTCGCGTTGGTATGCAATTGACGGAAATGTATTTCTATATTGTCGACAGACATTTGAAACGTCAAATAATTTCCTTTTAATTTTAAGTGATATCTATATTATTATGTTTTTTTTATAAAACATATTTACGCTATATTCTATGATATAAGTAATAAGAAATATGAATACGAAAATTTAAACAAAAATCACCATATTCTAGACCTATATATCCACAAAAGCAAATTAATCATGTACAATTAGGTAATAAGTAACTAGTGGGCGCCCAGTGGTCGACATTCGACCATAGTTCATTGATTTTTTAAAGTTTGAACTTTATTAGGGTTCTTTTGTCAACTTACTTCTATAATCAAAAGTTTTTATCATGGTTACTCAGTTATTATAATAATAGTTGTATGTTATAATATCATTGTTGAATGTAGAATGAACAAGGGTAATTGGAACGTAAGAGTAAAATAATACATACAGTCGAGCATAGCAGCCTCCTTCGCAACCTTTTTTAAAGTTCGTTATTGACAGATGTCAAAATGTCTTTTTTTTTACATGTGTGTATATGTTGTGTAAAATTGAAGCAGTAGTGTGAGTAATGTATATTTTAATTAATTTAATGTACTTTTAATGCATTTTATATGGAATAAATAGTTTTCTGCACTTCTCCTCCATATAAACTTTAACTATGCCAAATTTCACGTTCATCCGTTCGCGCATTTCCGTTAAAAAGGGGTACAAAGTTTGGGCTTCACGTATTAATATATAGATGATGATGATATAATGTATATGTAATATGTAAACGCATCAGTTCGGAAAAGCTGCATCTATTTGGCTAAAACTTTTTTGCTTATGTTTCTAACTGTACCCCACAAAGTTTAGGCTTCACGTATTAATATATTCGTATACTAGTGGGCGCCCAGTGGTCCCAAAATGATTCAACGTGAAATGTAATTGATTCGAGGAATCCCGGTTACACTTTTACGGAATCCATTTTACGAATTTTGGAATTGTTGGAAAAAGAATGTTGGATAATGTTACAATAGATCATTCTCTACATCGCGTTAACTATAACTTTATTCGTATAAATTACAGAGTGAATGTCGTATTTATCACTTCACCTACACCCACCCATCATAAAATTGTCGTTAACGCTATCGCTAACAACAAAGATGTGTTCTGTGAAAAGCCTATCGCTGAAAACGTAGAAGATACGATTTTTATTTGGAGATTTTTTGTTCCACATTTTGCACTTTTTTGTATGATTTCTTAAACGTTTTCGTTCATACAAACCTTGCCTTGACAGTTAGAAACATAAGCAAAAAAGTTTTAGCCAAATAGATGCAGCTTTTCCGAACTGATGCGTTTACATATTACATATACATTATATCATCATCATCTATATATTAATACGTGAAGCCCAAACTTTGTACCCCTTTTTAACGGAAATGGGCGAACGGACGAAAGTGAAATTTGGCATAGTTAACGTTTATATGGAGGAGAAGTGCAGAAAGCTATTTATTTTATATAAAATGCATTAGAAGTACATGAAATTAATTAAAATATGCATTACTCACACTAATGCTTCAATTTTACACAACATATACACACACATCCGTCATCCGTCAATAAAGGATTTCAAAAAAGGTTGCGAAGGAGGTTGCTATGCTCGACTGTATGTATTTTTATAACTCTTACGTTCCAATTAACCTTTTTCATTCTACATTCATACTAAACGCATCAGTTCGGAAAAGCTGCATCTATTTGGCTAAAACTTTTTTGCTTATGTTTCTAACTGTCAAGGCAAGGTTTGTATGAACGAAAACGTTTAAGAAATCATACAAAAAAGTACAAAATGTGGAACAAAAAATCTCCATATAAAAATCGTATCTTCTACGTTTTCAGCGATAGGCTTTTCACAGAACACATCTTTGTTGTTAGCGATAGCGTTAACGACAATTTTATGATGGGTGGGTGTAGGTGAAGTGATAAATACGACATTCACTCTGTAATTTATACGAATAAAGTTATAGTTAACGCGATGTAGAGAATGATCTATTGTAACATTATCCAACATTCTTTTTCCAACAATTCCAAAATTCGTAAAATGGATTCCGTAAAAGTGTAACCGGGATTCCTCGAATCAATTACATTTCACGTTGAATCATTTTGGCTGTTAGATAATTTGACTGTTATAAAAAGGTTTTAATTTACATATACTATTAAATGAGGTATTTCTCTATTTACTACTCTTTTCTCGTATTTATCTCGAGCTGTCATTCAAATTACAATAAATTTTGATAGACTGGACCGATTGTAATGACAAAGCCTAAGTTATTTTCGAAGATATGCTTTATGATTTTCTTGGTGGGGTTTTATTGTGAACCTAGTACTTTAGCAGTGATGCGTGTTCATACAAACCGACAGACATTCATAAAAATGATTAAAATTCTATTACTTACTCCCTGCATACCGGCAACAATTTTTTTTACGAAAATCGAAAAAGTACAGACACGTTAAATTTACGTTCTGATTATAAAAGAAGAAGATGTATAGATAGAACATAACATCATATACTATGTCATAACAACAAACTACATATATCTATATATCAACATAATACAAGTTTTCAGCAAAGGCTTTGCCCGTGTGGAATTAATATTTCTATAAATGTGTAAAGTATGAATAATATTATAACTGAAAATATTTTCATGTAATAATTATCTTCGCGTCAACCGTTTGAGGTTTGATTTTCTAAACATGTTCGTCTATAAGTAGAAAATAACAATTAAATTAGATTTTTTCAGCTCGACCCGAGAAAAGCCCAGAACGTAATAAACGAACAAACGTCTATACGTTATCCCAACGAGGAACAACAGTCAATTGTAATCCCACAGGTGCGTGCCGTAGCAGGGAATTAAGAACTTGGATTGGTACGCGGAAACTTGCAAGCTCTAATAAGACGAACTCTTTGGCATGCATGCCGACTCCTAACAAAACTTTTATGTATTTTATTCTTTCTTTTGGTATATAATAAAACATAAACAACACGCTTCGTGTTACTAAAACTACAAGATACATTAATAAAACATCATTAATTAACAAATCTTGTTCCAAATAATACACCTACTGTCTGATTTTAAAAACAAAAACCTTTCAATTTTTTGTTTATAAAAATAACGAATTCATTTGTTCCGATCAAAATGTGGTTTTATTATACCTATATACTATGGAGCGACGTCATTTGACAGTTAATAAAATAAAAAAAAGCCGTAGGGTTAATACAAACAGAAATAAATCAATAAATCTCGGTACTTTGGTATCGATAGAAGCGTAATTTGTAAAAAGCTCAGATTATGGAAACTACAGTTAAAAGGATTACAGTGTGTAGCTTAGAAATTACACTCCCCCTTATGTGCTAACGTTACGTCGCGCTCCAAGCATATCATGCTGATGCCAGCTGTAAGCCACCTCACACATAATAAAAAGCACCACTAATACGAAGACCTCTATAAGTGTCAGACAATAAATAATACATGACCTCGAACTGAGAATAATGAATATTCCTTCATAAGTTAGCGTAATGAATGTTATGTTATGTTTATACCAGTATATTTGCAAATAAACTATGTTTCGGACACCCGCAGTAACATACACGTCACACATAGTCTACAAAAAAATGTTATGTATATATTATGATCTCCAAAAACAGCATACCAACTGTATTTTTTTTAACTATAATTGATAAGTTTATCACAACTATATCGGTAAAAACAATGAAGTTTCCTTGATTATTACCGCCAAATTTTACTTAAATATGTCCTATATAAGTTTTTTTTATTGTGTGAAAATATATAGCAAGTTTTATGTAAAATATTAATAGGTATTATGGTTTAGATATTCAATTCTAAGAGCAGTATACATGTGAAGCGCTAAAACAGTGAGGAATTTAAGTTGTAATAACTGTGTACAGTTGTATAATCAAATCAATTTAATTAAAGGGGTTGAGACGAATTCCATATATTGTCATTTTTTTTTTGTTGAAATCACAACTATGACAGAGATAACAAAATAATTTTTATCTTAAAATGCTTTACAGAATTGGATAAAAAACATACGGTATTTTTCCGCATTGTGGTCTATGTACCTACATATTTGAATTAGAAGCGTAAAATATCACAAGTTACAATTATATACACATTGATAATAAAAAATACTATTGAAATTTAACAATTCCAGCTGCATGTAATCAGATGTCAATTTTCTAAATTTCTTTAACCAAAATCGTGCTCCTCTGAAATGGTCACACGATAAGGACAAATAATAAAACTGGTATCTCATCCTTCTTTAGGCTTTACGTAATTTTACATTACAATGATAACCAGCCGAAACATCTGAAATTCAATGTTGAAAAATTATAACCTGTAACGTAGGTAGACGTAATTTACTAATTCTCAATTGAACCAGGGCTGTTAAAATACAAACGGCCGTTTTTAATGACCTATCTACTGATTTCGATATGAACAGTATAATTAAGTATATATAATTGTGAAATTATTAATACATGTGTCAACACAGGTGATGTTTTCCACAACTGTTTGGTGCACGATTTACACATGGCTGGATCCTTGGTAAGGTACCCAACCATATCCAAATAGTAGCATTCGCTGTCATTCCTGAAATAAAGGCTATCAACGACTTTGACACTATTGTTATACTACTATCTACTCTCTTTCCCATCCGGTGCTGTTGTTATTGATGACAACAGCCGTTTCTCGGCATTTTTTTACGATTAAAGACTCGAAGCTTTCGGTAAGAGAGGTAAAAATTGGTGTAATTTGCCAATATTATTCATCTATTCGTTTGATTTTTATCTATCAAAAGAATACGTTTCTATATTTTGCAATTGTAGTCATTATATTTTGGTTACACTGTTTCGTTTTCAGGCTTGCTCAGCGTAGGAAACAAAAGACCATTATATTCGACGGAGTCGACGATATGTCACGAGGGAGTTAGGAAGACACCTATCTTCTACTCATTCCCGTCCCGTTAAAAGTTTGCCTACAGAAAATGAGTTAATTATCCATACATATGTATTATAAAAAAGAAACTACAATGTTGCCATTTCTCATATATTCCTGATACAGGATAGAAGAATTCTATTATTCGGTTCGAGTTACGGCGCTTCAGTTATCTTATTTTTAATTTGTTTAGTGGAAATTTCCTACATATATAACTTCACTGTGGTTAGATCCGAATTTTAATTTTAAATTGGCAACACTATTGGCTGACGGTAAAGGAAAACATGTAATGAAACCTGAACCTGAGAACTGTTCTTGTATGTGAGAAAATCTGAAACTGGATTTCTGGAGTTTAAAATACGTCGTAGGGTAATTATGTCCATACCTTCCTTAGGGAACATGCCTTCATAACCCTGAAGTGGGTTTCTTACAGGCTAATGTGATGATGATATTTAATAAGAAATAAATTTGTTTCATTAATGTGAAGGACGTAATTCTATGAAATGATTAGATAATTAAATAAACATTTGATATCGGATTTATTATGTATCTATTTAGCCCTTTTCACTTGTCTGCCGTTTGTTTTACAAAAAACCCATTTTTTTTTTAATTATGACTGAAACATTTAGGTACCAGTATTATCTGTTAACTTATGATCGCAAAATTGCCTATTTGTTGTGCTTGTTTGTTTATAATTGGGTTACGTTTGGCTAAAATGGTATTCAAAACTAGGTCACTACTATGTTTATAGACATACATATTTCGTTTTACGGTTTTTGTGTTAGCAAGTAATATCTTTAAGTTTTCAAATTCAATAAAAAAATATTTAAATTAAACCTAACCTAAAAGTTTTCAAGCAGGTAATTTCTTCAAAATCGTGTATTATATGGTACTTGTGTTTATTTGGAGACCGAAACTCTATTAACATTGACTCCCAACTACACGATGTTAAATTCAATATAAAATGTACGTACTTAAAATACTTTTAAAATGCCGTTATGTTTGTGCATTTAATGCATATAATACATTCTGATATTATAAGCTGTTCCTTCTAACTGAAGAGCACCTTCTCTCGCTCCGTTAATGTCTTGTTCGGAAATATATGAAGCGTCAACGTCTCTAAAATTTTCGTTAAAAATAGTATCTATTGTGCTTACCCTTATCTTTTGTGCGGCTAGTTAATCCCATAGTAGCTTTAGCTCGCGACTTCGCTCGTATATGGACTTAGTCTATCATTCGGGATGCAAAATTTTATGGTAATCGGTTGAGCAGTTAAGGCGTGATACAAACTCTCCTTTGGATTTATTAATATTAGTTAGGATAATGTTGTTAGATTATTTCGTTTTCATGTGATTTGAGCTATTGAGTACTCGACTGTGGTAAACATATAAAACCACAGTTCGTCAAACATTCGGCTGCCTGTAACACTTTTAGGTAGTTCACTCGGTTTAGGATCACTCGTTGATTAATGATCGGTAATATGGCTTTCGCCAAAACCGATCAACGGGTGATCTTCTAGCCTACGCACTACACCGCTGGGGGGAGGCAATTGACAAACACGGCGAGGCCTTGGCAATCAGTCTCGATGTTGTACCGTGAAGCTGTGGAACAATCTCCCGGGCAGTGTGTTCCCTCCTTCCTATAATATGGGGTCCTTCAAGCGTAACGTGAAGAGACATTTACATGACAGCGGCGACCGGTGAGGGATAGTGTGTCTCTCGGTGGTCGCCATTGTTTTTAGATTATACTGTGATCACCATCAGGCACAGACAGTAAAGTCACTTTGCCGTGCTACGATAAAAAAATAAAAATAAAAAAACAGATCGATTTCCATTAGATCGAGTATAAATGTGTCTATAAAAGTATATTGTTATCGTCATTAAATTTTTTAAAGACATGATAATGATCTTTGTTATCAGAGGGTATCCCCATGGATGTGACTAACTGGCATACATTGGCTGTAAGCAAGATCGCAACTGCTGCTGAACATAGCGCCCGAACTGGTAAAGCTGTTGACCTTGACTGGTCAGGAGATGACATGCTAGCTGAATACTCATAAAGGAACTCATGATCCTCACTCTATCGTAGATTTTATACTGATTATTGTTATAAATACGCTACTATGGTTAATTATATTGTTTTGTACAGGGTGTGTTATAATTTATTGTTTAAATAAATGAGCATTAAATAAAATATTGTTTATTTAACGTATGTGGGCGCATGTTTATGATTTTTATGCGATCATGTGTAAGAGAGCGGCATCCATCCTAAGCAGACTTTGCAGCTGTCCCAACAGAGTAATGAAAACATTGGTAGACATATATGATAATCCTTATCTGAAGCATTGGATATTGGTCGTTGTATAATTTCATTTTTATTACAACCTTAATTAACTTTATATTTTATTAAATTTATCTAACGAAATACATAAATCAAGAATAGAATTCAAATCTACCATTTTGCTTCGTTGGTAACTAAAGCGCAGTAATTATGGATTTGTAGATTCTTTTTAATACTCATTTAATATTAAAATTTACTAAAACAATGATTTTATATGATGATACATAAAATTATACACCTGTTTTTGTTATAAGCACAATGTTAGTTATGTCATTTCATATAATATATCTATTCAATAAAGCTTTTTTATCTACATAAATATTTATCTTTTATAGCATCAATCTTAAGCAGTCCCAACAGAGTAATGAAAACATTGGTAGACATATATGATAATCCTTATCTGAAGCATTGGATATTGGTCGTTGTATAATTTCATTTTTATTACAACCTTAATTAATTTTATATTTTATTAAATTTAACTAACGAAATACATCATTTATACACGTTTAACGAATTTGAAAGAATATAATTCAAATCTATCATTTAGTTTCGTTGGTAACTAAAGCGCAGTAATTATAGATTTCTAGATACTTTTTAATACTCATTTAATTTTAAAATTTACTAAATCAACGATTTCTAAATGTTTTACAATTCCACTCGTGATCATTGTCTTATTAAGTTTATTCATAAATATGTTGCAACAGAAATAGTTATTGAGTTTTTATCTTTCTAATTTCGGATAAACAGTCCGATTGCTGTTACTAACTTAGGAGTCGCATAAGTTTTGTTGTAATTATTTTTGTGTTTGGTATCTTATTAATTTCGAGTGTAGGTTTTGTAGGGAATATTTCAGAAAATTATATTAAACGTAAGATGTATATGAAATTCCTATTACACTACGTCTAGGAATATATGTGTAGCTACCGAAGTATATCATCCTCTTTGACAGACTGGCTGAAACTTTTGTATATATTGTAAATAGAATGTCGTTCAAGGAAATGAATGATCGCGTCTCTATAGATACCTTATATGGTCATATAAATAAACAGTCTATTTTACGCACTCCGAGTATTATTTTTACGCTGGCCATGCCAGTCTAGAATCTTGTAGTAGTGAGCCCGTAGCTCCTACTTATGTTTTTCGCATATCATTATATAAAATCATATGTTTTAAAATTCATCCATAATAACTACTTCACAACTCCGGATCTACATAAAATTATACACCTGTTTTTGTTATAAGTACAATAATATTATAAGGCTTTTTTATCTAAATAAATATTTATCTTTTATAGCATAAATCTTAAAGAATGTCTTACTAGTTAGAAGTCAAAATCAATTTTTTCTTAGGAATTCGGGTCCAGATAAAAGGTTTTCACGTGCTCCTCATACGGAGTGAAATTAAACATGAATACTTGCTTTTACCTCTGACGTGGAACATTCCGCTTCAATACACTCGCTTTGAACACAAGAGAAATTTCAAGCGGGTAATCGGCTCTAGAACATATCTCCTTGATCTTCTGCCGCGATCAGATAAATGAATCAATACAGTTATAGAATTCATTCATTTCTTACATGTAAAGTGGAAGACAACATTTTTGTAACCAACAAATCAAAGTTTTTAACAATTCCATTGCTAGTTAATATTATGTATTTTATACTAACTAGCGTTAAATTGATTGAGAAATAAAAAAAAACCAACAGCCAACAACTTCGTTTGTGTCAATTATTATAGTATGCTGGGATGAATTATTGGTGCGGGTAGGTTGATTCATCTATGATGTAAACATCGGATCTGAAATACGGTCGGTCTACAATATTATAGAAAAGTGTTCACTGGGAAGACACAACGTCTCCCCAGATAACCTAATCACTCTTAGCGATGACGCCCTAATGTGATTAAGCATGTAATTCTATGAAGATACTCTATTTAGACTTAGGATTAAATAAATAAATTACAAAGTAAATAGAATAAAATATGCCAATGGCACAGAGCTCCCTCTTGGCTTTATAACAGCGAATGAATGTTTAGAAACGGTACTCTAGTTTTAGATATTAATCTTTTATAAACAAACTTTCCCTTTTTCTAATAATAAATAGTATGGATGCTGTAGGTATATTGTTTTTATTTCTAAATCTGTATTTATAAATGAAACTAAATATTTCTATAGTAGCTATACGTATAAAGTCTAATATACGTATCTACGTTTAGACAACATTTTGCTTTCCATGAATATTGCTATTCTTTTTATTAAATAAATTTCTTCATGCAACTTTTTTATCATTGTTGTTATATACAAAATATTACTTGTTAAACGTTTATTCTACGCTAACTGTTATTTTCAGTTTAAATTACCACAGATGTAGTTTAACACTGACTGAAGTGGATAAGCGCGAGTGGAATTATTTATCCAATGACGGCAGCCCACTCACTGTCACGGAGACGGGTGATTCACTTGAACGAGCTAAAGGAGACAATTTATTGATGAGAATTAGCGATTTTCGCAGGTAACTGGATAAAGCAAACGATTTTTATTTTATTATTTTTATCTTCGTTCCATTATATTTGCTTGTTGACTAAAAATATTAGTGTTCTTAATGTCTTGATTACTTACTTAATTTTAACTACTTATTAGATAACTGGATATTGGCATTCTTGACAGGTTTGTCGAAGACAGCCTTGCCATAGATGTATGTAACATATGTATATATGAAAAAAAAATATTCTTGGGGGTTGAAAATCGATAACAAAACATATTTTGTGATGGTTTTCGAATTGTTGTCAATGTGTCTATTGGTTTCTTTGTACGAGTAAGACGCAGAAACTACTCAGCCGACTTTAATGAAATTTGGCATGATGATAGTTTGTACACTATGTTAACAGGAAACGCGCCTGCGTAAATTATATAGATTCGCAATTATCATTCCTCGTTTTAATTTATTTTTTCTACTAACAAACCCTTACATATCAAACTGTTTTTGGAAGATCTGTATCTTATTTCATTATCAAAAATTATAAACAAAGTAGGATTAGGTCCGTAAATAATCCCTTCAATCAGGATATACGAAAAATCGTAAAAACAATCACTATCATATAGATTTTGAAATAAAAAGGCGACATTAGGGTCATCTATATTTGCAAGTACTATCGTATTTTAGTGCAGATGCGATAGGATCTATCTCAAGCGATTATTCATGATTATTATATTGGTGATGGGTTATCAGATGATGATGATCTAAATAAAGTAATCGAGTTAACAATATGATTATGATTTACGTAAGGGTTTGCTTAATATAGAAGTATAAAGAGTTCGTTACTTTAATTTAATTTTCTTGTAGAAGACGGTAAAATAATTTAAATTTTTCTTACACTAAGAATTAATTAATTCTTTTGTAGTTCCCACATTGTTTTGTTGAACTGTAATTTGAGTTCGAAAATAAAAAGTTGTTATATAGAAAGCCATAATTATTAATGCCTACTATTTGAGAAATGTATTGGCATATCAACGTTCGAAATTTCCTGAAATAGTAAGCCCTCACATAAAGGTCGTATTTTTTTTATTTTTTTTGTATAGCTGATACCAACGACTTCGTTCGGGTTACCCTACGATCCGATTACTGTCTGACTTTAATGAATAAAAGACTAAATGTTACTCGAAGATATATTTTATGGTTTTCTAATTGACGTTTTATTATGAACATACGTACTTTAGCAGTGACACGTGTACAAACGGCCAAAAGGTGTAAGAAGGTACCATAGGGTTTTAGTCCGTGCGACTCGGGCATATCCATCCTCTGCTGCCCGGTGAGATGGATATCCGTTAGGGATTCCCCCATGGAGAAAAAAAAAAGGTAGTCAGATCAAGCAAAAGATTTTTATTTTATTATTGTTATCATCGTTCCATTATATTTGCTTGTTGACTAAAAATATTAGAGTTCTTAATGTCCTGGTTACTTACTTAATTACCTACTTACTAGATAACTGGATACTGGGATTCTTGATAGGTTTGTCGAAGACGGCTTTGCCATTGATGTATGTAAAATACATGTGAAAAAAAAATATTCTTGAGGGTTGAAAATCGATAACAAAACATATTTTGTGATGGTTTTCGAATTGTTGACAGTGTGTCTATTGGTTTCTTTGTACGAGTATGACGCAGAAACTACTCAGCCGACTTTAATGAAATTTGGTATGATGATAGTTTGTACACTATGTTAACAGGAAACGCGCCTGCGCAAATTATATACATTCGCAATTATCATTCGTTGTTTTAATTTATTTTATTTACTAACAAACCCTTATATATGAAACTGTTTTTGGAAGATCTGTATCTTATTTCCTTATAAAAATTATAAACAAAGTAGGTCCGTAAATAATCCCTTCAATCAGGATATACGAAAAATCGTAAAAACAATCACTATCATATAGATTTTGAAATAAAAAGGCGACATTAGGGTCATCTATATTTGCAAGTACTATCGTATTTTAGTGCAGCTGCAATAGGATCTATCTGAAACGATTATTCATGATTATTATATTCGTGGTGTTATCAGATAATGATGATCTAAATAAAGTAATCGAGTTAACAATATGATTATGATTTACGTAAGGGTTTGCTTAATATAGAAGTATAAAGAGTTCGTTACTTTAATTTAATTTTCTTGTAGAAGACGGTAAAATAATTTAAATTTTTCTTACACTAAGAATTAATTAATTTATTTGTAGTTCCCACATTGTTTTGTTGAACTGTAATTTGAGTTCGAAAATAAAAAGTTGTTATATAGAAAGCCATAATTATTAATGCCTACTATTTGAAAAATGTATTGGCATATCAACGTTCGAAATTTCCTGAAATAGTAAGCCCTCACATAAAGGTCGTATTTTTTTTATTTTTTTTGTATAGCTGATACCAACGACTTCGTTCGGGTTACCCTACGATCCGATTACTGTCTGACTTTAATGAATAAAAGACTAAATGTTACTCGAAGATATATTTTATGGTTTTCTAATTGACGTTTTATTATGAACATACGTACTTTAGCAGTGACACGTGTACAAAGAAACAGACAGACATTTCTAGAAATTATATTACTTTATTCTTAGTCACTAGCAATAACTTTTTACACAAAAGTCTGAAAAGTACAGATACGTTAAATTTACACTATTTTATATGTATAGATATTTTATCTTTATAATAATAAATATGAAGATCTGACTTTACATTCAAAAATTGTGTGGTTAGCAATTATTATAAAGCTTGTTGATTGTTGGGATCGATTAGAGTGTAAAATGGGTAAATTAACTTTGTACACACTATTTTCACAATCCATAGTAATAATTAAAAAAAAAAGATCTTTAACAATAACATTCTTATAATAGTATCAATTGTTTTAATTTAAAAACAAAGCAGTTTCTGTGGTAATGTAGTTGATGACAAATGTCAAGCATACAAATAAATCGTGTCTCTGTAGCCAGTTGTCCTTTGCAATAATTTTAATACATTATAGAAGAATCACATGTTTTGACATTCTATTTATGTAAGATATGAGTTGGGTACGTCGTAATACATTTGATTGAAATGCATACATTTGTCTGATTGTCCCGAATTCTTATTAAAAACTGTATACAGCGTTACCATTCGCCTCACAAATTAAAAACAAAATGATAGTGCTAAATACGCATCAGCATAATAGCTGGTATTTTTCATTCGACGTAGTCAAAATTGTTTCATTTGGCTGCCAATAAATGAGTGAGTTTGTGGAAGTTGCCTACGAAATCTCAGCAAATTTTATTATTTTAATTATCTAAGTAATTTTCTTCCTATTTCAAGGTAGATTCTATAAAATTACTATAATTTAAATGTAAAAGAAATGTTATTATGATATAATTCTGAAATTTCTCTTGCTTTACCTGTGGATAATTTCGACTTAGAAATGTATTAAACGTTGATACACCCAAATATGTAGAAATATGTATGAATGTAGTTTTGTCAGTAAATTTAATTTATTTATTATTTTGATATTTCATATTTTTTGAAAATTTTGTGCTATACTATAAGTTGCTCCGATTACGAATGTCGCGTAAAAAAATTGCCTGGCAGTTTATTTGTGTGTCCAAATTTACATATCCAAAAAATGCATGCTGAGGCACAGACAGTTGCGTATGCTCATAAAAAATAGAGAAAAGTGTGCAAGATATTAATATAATACAATGAGAATGTATAGTGAAATAATCCTTACATTACATATACTTGGTTGTTAGCTGTATTTTGAATTAATATTTTCACGAATTTGGGTTGATTTTTAATATCTCTTTCTAGGTTTTTGTTAGGACAATAGATGAAATTTATTTTATTTTTTACGAGCGACCTGCCTCGGGATTTTTATGGGTAAAATGTACTAATATATCATTATAAGTGTCTGAGCGATTTAGGCCCATTTTTACCGTTTTGATATTTGCAGCTCATTGCAGAATCTTTACACGAAGATCTTTTTTTTATTTGAACTAGCGGGCCCGGCAGACGTTGTGCCGCCCTGATTATAAAAAAATCCGGGACAAATTACATACCAAAACATTCCTCGTGAATCACTTTATCCACCGCATAAAGATCCGTTCAGTAGTTTTTGAGTTTATCGCGAACAGACAGACAGACAGACGCGGTAGGGGACTTTGTTTTATACTATGTAATGATAAATAGTAATGATAAACATGAAATTAAATGTTTATTTAATTAAAAGTTAAATGATTTATAACAGATATTTTTTTTATAGATATCTAGGTTTAATCTAAACGTTATTCTTATGTAATGTGTGCGAGGTTTACGTGAGTTACGACTTAACTCTTCGACGTGCTTCTAATTGAAAAATGCAGTTTCTGTTTTGTTCTTCAATTTGTAATGGAAGTAAAACTATCCTTTCTATAATTATAATATTTCTTGGAATACATACAAATTTTATAATAGAGAATTAATTACTTTTTTTAATAAAGCTATGTATAAAAATATGCAGAGACAAAACAGTTAAGTTTAACTTCATCCTCCTCCTTTGTTTTATTTGGTTGATATTGACGAGACTTATTGTTATCAAGATTTTTTTTTAAAAAGAACGTCTTTTTTTCTTAATATGTTTTTTTTCTGCAGACTCTTGTTCTGTACTTTTTTTACTATCGTTAATTTGATTAGTCTAGTTAAAAATTGTTTAACATGTGAGCAACTATTGTTATTTTACTTGACTATTAAATATTATACGTTTACTAATACTAGCGGGCCCGTAGGTAATTACTACGTAATCCGCGGCTCCGCACGCACTTCCAAAAATGTATTAAAGAAATGTAAAATTGTGATTAGGTGTGACATTACAGAAATGCTTTGTCAAAAACATTTGTGACTACGACACGCACGCCATCTACTGTAACATGTAACGTATACGTTAGATATATAAATACTAATAGTATATCGAATGTGGTGGGATTTATCATCAGCAACATACCTGGAACTTTGACGTACTATATACCATCCTCAGTGCTCATTAACACTATATAAAAAAGTAATGACAATTTTAAGCTATATACTATCGAACAATATGCCTTCAATCTTTTATTATATAGATATAATATTGTCGATATATATTCTTATATGTTGCTATAATCACTGAGTTATGTAGACGCAAACGTTGTAAATAAAACAAAATGGCCGCCAAATTGACCAAAAAGATGATATAATTCAAATGACATACAAATATTAGTCCAGTCCAGTACAGCACACGTCTCACGCGCTTATTTACAGTAGGTAAGTAACATATAGCTCATTAGCTAGTTATCTGCCTGTATATATCTCGTGAAAATCTGTCCAACCGATTTGGAGATAGCACTGCAGACGAAGCCTTGGCTAACAAAATAAAATAGTCTAAGTTACTTCTTATATTGTGAGTTATCTGCCAGTGAAAGGCCCGTGAAAATCAGTTCAATCATTTCGGATATTCCACTACGGACGAAGGCGAATAAAAAATTTAAATTACTTTTTATGAGGTCTGCTATCTACCAGTGAATATCGTGAAAATCGGTCACACAATTTTGGAAATAGCAATGCGGATGAAGACGTGGACAAATAAAATATACTATGTCAACCGCTATAATTTCGGCTATCTGCCAGTAAAATTCCCGTTAAAATAGGTCCAGCAGTTTTAAGTTTTAGAGATTACCCGGAACAAACAAATAAACAGACAAAATATAATAATACAGAAGAATATTTAAAAAAAAATTGGTTATTTGTAGCTATATCCATTTATCAAAAAGTTGTTATTTTAATTATACATTACGCACACTTATTTGTATAATACATAATAGATTACAAATAAAAAATTGAAAACAAAACTAACGTAGAATTAACCTTTTGAATAGAAAACACAAAATAAACTTTGATAATGTTTGCGATAGAAACATACCACGTTACCATGGCAACGTACGATTATATAATACAAACGCTAATACGCAGCGAACGCTCTCAAAAAGAAAAAAATGCCTGATTTTGAAACATTCTTCATTGTGCTCCGCTCCGATTAGTCTTAGCGTGACGATATATAGCCTAAAGCCTTCCTCGATAAATGAGCTATCTAAAACCGAAAGATTTTCTAAAATCGGATTGGTGGTTCCTGAGGTTAACGAGTTCGACCATACAAACAAACTCTTCAGCTTTATATATTAGTATTAGTATAGATATATTTAAATATTTTGTATGTAATATAAATATTATTCAGTGTAGAATCATTGAAACAAAAATGATAGGAGCAAATGAAAACAATCTATCTTACATTGATAATAATGGCCCAGGGGTCTAATTATTTTGATGATTATATTTATCTTGTTAAACTATTGAACTTTTGAAAAAATAAAGAAATGCGATATCTATTAATATAAATATTAAGTATTTTTGTTTTTAATCATTTGTAGATTTTCTTTATTCATCTCGTCTAACGTAGATGTGTAGATTTATAAAATGTAGATTTATATAATGTTTTAGAGATATATAAAATTGTACGTTATTTTAAGAAAAGTTTCAAATAAATTAGGTTGTCAAAATAATCGGAATTACCAAAATAATTAACATACATAGGAATCTGGAGAATGTATTTTTGCTCTTCAATTTGAGTAATTTGTGGTTTAGCATTTCTATTGAAATATACCTAATACAGTGTTTTTAAACAAAAATCAATTATTCCGTTAAACGTAAATAAAAATGCTATGAGTACTGAATGTTAATGCATTGATATATTAGGTCTTTACCTATGAAATTGCCGTTTTGTATGAAAAATTTGAAGTAGTTTGAACGTAGTCCGGTGAAGCTGTAAAGACCTTGCCAGGTCAATAGCTTAGTCAGTTCGAAAAAAAAAAAAAATGAAAAATTTGAAACGAATTTTTTTCATGTATTTTTTATTTGTATTAATCGAAGTAGTCACCTATGGAATCAATGCATCTTTGCAAACGCAGTGGCAGTTTATTGATGCCCTTCTTAAAGAAATCAGCTGAGCGGGACGCAACAATTCTTCAAAGCCATTTTGTACTGCCTCTCGGGTATTTAATTTTTTTCCCGACAAGGACTTATCCAAATTCTGGAAAAAGTAGTAGTCTGTAGGCGCAAGGTCTGGTGAGTAGGGCGGATGACGGAGAACTTCCAACCCCAGTTCTTACAACTTGGAGACCGTCTGCTGTGCAGTATGAGGTCGCGCGTTGTCGTGCAGGAGCAGCGGAAACGAGCGATTAACCAATGCTGGTTGGGGATGCGCAAGCTTCTCCATCATTGTGTTCAGTTCTTCACAGTACACATCTGCAGTAATGCTCACCCCGTTTGGTAAGAAGCTGTGATGAATCACACCGGCGCTAGACCACCAAACAGTGACCATCACTTTTCTAGGGGTAAGTTTTCGTTTAGGGCATTGTTTAGGTGCTGAACCAGGATCCAACCAACTTGCTGAGCGCTTGCGGTTATCAAACAGAATCCATTTTTCATCGCAGGTAACAATGTGGTTCAAAATTCCTTCATTTGTGTGTCTGTTGAGCAGTGCAAGGCACGTCTCGACGCGTACTTCGCGCTGGCGATCATTGAGTTCGTGGGGCACCCATTTGTCAAGCTTTTTTACCTTGCCAATTTGACGCAAATGGACCAATATTGTTTTGACGCTAACGTCGAAAGCTGCTGCTAATTCAGCCGTAGATTGTGTATCATCAGCTTCCATAATCGCCTTTAATTCGTCATTGTCGACCAAAGTCTTCGGACGACCGCGAGGTTCATTTTTCAGGTCGAAATTCCCAGAACGGAAGCGAGCAAACCAATAACAGGTGGTGCGTTGGTTTGTAGTGTTAGCTCCGTAAACGTCGTTGATGTTGCGTGCCGCTTGTGCCGCGTTGCTGCCACGACGGTACTCATATTCCATAATTACTCGAATTTTTAACGTATCCATGATGACAAAAAAGATTGAAATGCGATGAAAATGTAACACTAATCAATAAACAAATGACTACTTTTGGGAAAAGAATTCCATGTTTTTAAAATAAAATTAATTTGAAATTAGAATTCTTAACAAAACAAAAATTATTTTGATTTGAAATGGCCAGTACTGCCGAACGGCAATTTCATAGGTAAAGACCTATTATTATGCTATACTCCTTTAACATGTGATTACGAGGATACGTCAACGTAGTAATTTCCTTTTTTATGTCATAGGAAGCAAACGAACAGGTGGGTCACAAGGGTGGGAGGGAAGTGGGGGGAGAAGAGAAGGGAAGGGAGGGGAGGTGGGCCTTGGGCGCGGTCACTGACCAAACGAAACGCAACAATGCAAGTGCGTTACTTCACGTCGGTGTTTCTGTGGGTCGGGTGGTAGTACCCCGGGCGAGCCGACCCATTCATGCAGAAACCAGTCATAGATTCAGCGTGGCTCTACCACCTGCAACTATCTTACCTATCCTATTGTTATAAATTAATTATTTTTATTTATTTATTAACAGACCATTTGCTAAGTTCGCTGGACCATCTCCTTACTTTTCTAAAGATATATTTCGCTGACGACTGTTCGTATTTGTAAGTTAATGTTATTGTTACAAAACATCTACAAAATACTAACATTTTCTCTAAACTATTGATAATTAGTATGGGTTAAAGATCATTAATGAAACGGTTATTATGTTGCACAAGTAGTAAGAATGTTGTAAATGAGATAAATGAGGAACAATAATTACCAAAATTGTTTTTAAACAATTTTCGTGAAAAGATGTTTTTTTTAATTCCAGGTTTGTCACCAAAGTTACTTGAGACCGATGATACCCAAAGTGGTCTATATCGACCCTCAGGGGTCGATTACGACCTACAAGTAGTCTATATGAGCAAAAAAAGGAGTAGAGGGTCCGCGAAATGGCAGACGAGAGATCTCATTTAAGCAGGTTACGTCTCAAAGTTTCCTTTTTCATTTATGGAATAATCCAAACGAACGGATGATTTGTTCTTTATCTTTTGTGAAAATTCACAATCTTTTAATAATAGTAGTTAATTACTATATTTCATTATATTGTGTACATTAGTAGGATATTTTATTTGTGATCGCAATACGCTTTGTACCTTTGAAAAATTACACATCTAATGGTAGGAGGTATCGTTATGTAGTAATTTGCGCGTGTACGTGCAGTACAAAGTAGTTCTGTGTAGCTGTTAAGTCCTTACCAGGACAATAGCGTAGTCAGTTCGAAAAGAAAAACGTGCAGTACAATTTCTTTTCCATTCTTGTATCAGATGATCGCAAAAACAGCATAGGAGGACTCGAAGTTGCATATTAAATTCATAGATTGTTAATTATGAATGTGTTAATTTGTTTATATACAGAGAAATTAGCATGTGATAATTCTATTTTACATATATAGTTTTTTTTTACTTTATTTTTGGCAACCAATCTTTTAAATTATTACTGCCATTGTCAAGTAGTTAATAGTATTTCAAGTTCTTCTTTCATTCCATTTTGGCAACCAGTCTTCTAGTAGACCACTACTGCCATTGTCAAGTGAGTATCGATATTACAAGTTTCTTGATATAATTTCAATGAACTAACAAGATGGTGGCCAACTTGTTAGAACTTTCCATGGAATTTTTGTGGCATCTCAGAATTCATGGTCCGTGGTATTATTTTCCATTCATAATTCGTGTTCTTTGCGCCTTTGTATTTAATTACAAGCTGATACCCGTCGTGCTTCGTCTCCGTCGTTTTATTACCTTAACAATATATTTAATCTACAAAGGAAAAAAACATAAGTATAAACAAAGTAGCGTCCACTATAATATTTAATGATAGATTTCTTCTTATTCAATAAAAAAATTATGTATATTATAGAAGAATAAATGGCTGTAATATATTTATGTTATTATATTATTTTGTTAATTGATATTTTTCCTGATATTGAATTTAAACGGAGATCATCATCAGCCTGTAAGTAACCCACTGCGGGGCTATATATACTGCAGTATTTTCCGACGGAATGTAGGTATGGGCATAATCACCACGCCAGCCAACGACGTATTGGTGATTTCAAATTCTGAGAAATCCACAGTTCTATGTTTTTCTACATATAATAAGTACTAAAAGAACATTTCTCAGGTTGAGGTTTCCTCACGATGTTTTCCTTCACCGTCAGCCGATACTGTTACCAATTTAAATTAGTAAATGTACGTGACACGTGACGTCCACCGGTCGAACCTCTAGATCAGCAAGACTTTTCGAATTTAAACGGTAGTGAAGTTTAATAAAAAAGGAAATGGCATAGTGATAGAGTGTTTGGACACTGAATGACGACTGAAATAGAGTTCAATTCTACAATGAATCCGAGCTGTCAAAAAAATAGTTTAAATTTTTTCATACAAATAATAATATCATTTATTTCAGACAGACATCCATATTTGTGGTTACAATTACAGGTTAAGAAAAAATAGTATCAGTAATAATAATAAAGCAGAAAAATAAATTATAAACAAAAACACAGAACACAGGATATAACATTAAGTGGTAGGGCCTAGTGGAACCTCCGGTGATGGTGGAAATTCACTGTACGACTGCATGTAGCCGTATCCAGCGAGCCAGCATCGGAGAGTCCCACCGGTCCACCAGCGCACGTAGTATTCTGTTGGGGCTGTCACGCATGCGACGCATGATAGAGGCGCACCGTTTGCGCATGATCGCCGCAAAGCCGTCAATATCAGCATCCGCGAACATCGCGGAGGCGTTGCAGTGGCGCGGCAGACCCATCAGCACCCGGAAAGCGTTATTATATTGAACGCGCAAATCACTGTATGCCCGCTGCGTATAGTCAACCCACAGGCTGCAAGTGTAAAAGGACTGACAGTACGCTTTAAAAAGCGCAAACTGAACTGTCTCTGTACACCGTGAAAACGTACGGGCCAACATATTGCATCAGACAGACAGCGCCCTGCGCTCCCTATCCACGTCCACATTATCCTTAAGGTCCTCGGTGACCCAGTGGCCCAAATACTTAAATTGCTCGATTTTGTTTAGAGCGGAAATTATATCAAGAAACTTGTAATATCGATACTTACTTGACAATGACAGCAATAGTCTATCTACTAGGAGACTGGTTGCCAAAAATTGAATGCAAGAACTTGTAATACTATTTATTAACTTCTCGACAATGGCAGTAATAATCTAAAATATTGGTTGCCAAAAATAAAGTATAAAAAAACATATTGTAGTAATATTCAGTTTATTTGAAAAAGTAATTAACTATGAAACTATTTATTAGACGATGGACAGAATCCACTGTCTTATTTTAATTGTGCAGGGTTGAATTTAGTCTTAAATTTTTACATTTTATTTGAGTTGAGCTGATCATGGAATCAAGTGATATATAGTAGAACTCTACAAAGTTTCCTATATAATCCCTTGAGTTTAAGCGGTATTGGTTGGAGAAGTTTTTAATCACTATCATCACTCCTACAGTAAAAAACAAGACCTTATTTAGAACTAATTCGTGAAAGCACTATTTCATAATGATAATAAAAAGTAATTATATTCAACAAAAATACCTGGATATTAGTTTCAAAATACATACCTATTACTGCTATTATATTATTACGTGACAATCTGTATTTATAATAACATCATTTTGATTTAATATTCTCTTAAAAATACAACAACAAAGTTAATTAATAATGTTTATGGCAAAAAATCGTTATGGTTGTTAAACAATAATATAATAATCGTATTATTTTATATAAATATGTTATAACACATTTAAGACCTTTAACACTATATCTTTTGTCAACAAAAATTAGATGGGAAATGGAACCTCTATGTTGAAGTATATAAAAATGATACCGAGACATTCGATTACATTTATCGTCTGCAGTCGTGGAAACGGTCGTACAGCAGCTATATAAATTGAGGTAACAGAAATTGTATTATTATTTTCTTATTATTTATTATGTTATTTATTATTGTTATGTCCACTCTTCATAATATCATCTAACATACTAATAACACTTTAGTGAAATCTGCACAGTTATGTATCAAGGACCATGCAAGAGGTAGGGAGAAGTAGTCCGGTGAAGCTGTTAAGACCTTGCTAGGCCAATAGCGAAGTCAATTTGGAAAAAAAAGGTAGAGAGAAGTGTGCGTAGGGATCATTAATCATTCCACACTTGCAAGAATTGCAATACCATGAGATTTCCGCAACTTAAATTATTTTTACTATATCAACCAAGATTGTTCATTTCACCTTTCCTTTAGATTTCAGATTTAATATATTTATTTATTTTTATGGCTACTAGAAACATTTCGGAATATTAATTAGAATAGTTATGATTGTAGAAGTAAGGAGTCTGAAGTATAACTAATAAAACCTTATAAATAAAGGCTTCCACTTGGCTGATAGGTCGATGAATGTGAATAAACAAATGTGATAATAATATTATGTCCTACACGTTATCCTATATGTAACTACAGTGTGTAAATCATTACCTTTACTATTTATTATTCCAATTATTTGAATAGTTCCTGTGTGACATGCGTACTAATGAATCGACATAAGATCAAGATTCTAAAAGAAATCGAAATCATACCATCAATATTACAGGCCTCAGAGTACTTTTTCTAAAATCTTTTAATCTTATTATTACGTCTCTTTAATGTTCTATCATAAGAAAGCTATAACTATATATGAATGTACATGTACAAAAAGTATCGCTTTGTAATGCTATAACATCACAACTATACCGTCATTAGGCTTGCATTTTGTTGAAAATTAGTTATGGATGGCTGAAGGCTTTAGAGACCATTTGTCATTTAAGTCGACTGCATGTCGGTTCTTTTTTATAAAAACTATATGTCGAAAATAATATAAAAATATCTCTTATGATGTACGGAGAATTGAAACTGTCAGTATACAAGAAAAATTCTCGGGAGTTTTATTTGACGTATACAGCACTAATTTAATAAACAAAGATATAAATAAAGTAACGTAATTAGAATTTCCTTAAGCTATTTTACATTAATTATAGTAATATCAAATATCCAATCATTCGTCAAAATCAAAATGAATATGTTCTATCTTGTTAAACTTTTGATGTAACTACTGTTCGCATGATGAGAAGAGGTATGGCGTATATAGGTATATACTATTATAGAAAAAAACAGTATTAAATCCAAAATTAAGAAAATAATTAGCAAAGGATAAAAACAAAATAGGTTATCGAAATAATTTAGATCATCAGAAATGGTAGAATTTATAGAATATATTTCTTCGCTCAAATTTGAAGTACTCTGTGAGTACAATTTTGAACTGAAACTTCTAATGCGACTTCCAACAAGGTTGCATTAAACGTTTAACGCTAAGGGGGAATAGCAAGAGACAGAGCGAGAGTGAATGCGTGGCGCTGGAACGCATGCGCGTAGTATACCTGTTACAGGCCAGCGCGAGCGTTAGCAACGAGTAGCGTCCAATATTCCTTGATGCAGTTTTTGCAAGAAATATTGAAAAAGTAGAACTAAAACATTTCGTATCTTACTTTAGTTATCATAATCCCATTGTAAATGTTATAAATTTGGATATTTCTCCACTCGAAAATGATAATTAAAAGGTGCGATCAATTGTGAATTGTAAGCAATGTTAATAAAGTTTGTCTTAAAGAAACAATATGATTCCATTAAAAATTAATTTCTACCCCTTCCTATTTTCATTTCTACAATACGAAGTTTCACTTCTTCCGCGCGAAGGGACTCCACGCACTATTTTTTATTAAAATATTTTTATTGACATTATTAACTACATTTTAGTAATAGGTATTTGCAAACGTGAATACTATCAATACTGAAGTCAGTTCAATAAAGTATCTAGAAGTGGTTTTAGATGACAGACTTTCTTTTGATAACCATATTAAAGTTACAGCACAACGCACCCTAAAACTAATCTCAATACTGAAATAGTCGAGAAACATAGCTAATAAAAACCTCCTAAAGTCAATTGACACCTTGATGAATCAGTTCTCATCTATTGTATCTCAGCTTGGGGTGGTTCAGTAACTACAAAAATGATCACATTGGAAAGTGCCCAATGACCAATTATTAAAGTTATGTTTAATAAGCCGACATAACTACTAAATATAAAGAAAGTCAAATCTTGAGCATACGCAAACTGTTCATAGCCAAAGCCACCACACCACTTTACTACACAATAGTCCAGTCCCCCAATTACTAAACTATGATTAATTCTAGAGCCTTTAATGTTTACCAAAAGTAAAATCGTCTATTGCAAGAAGATTTAGTTACTTTCTCCATCCATTTCTATACAATAAAGTAAAAAAATACTGTAACATCAAGGACTGCAACCCATAGGAAGCAAGACATAAGATCCATTAATGGCTTCAAACTTTAATTTATAATAACATTGAAGAGCTCTTAAAAGTGATCATATAAGACACAGACAGATATTCACATAACCATACACAATCGGACACACACAAGAAATCGGTTAAAACGCTGTTAAGTGGATAGACAAATCACCCTTAAGTAAAAATCCACAAGACAGATAGGCTTACATATATTGATAATATAACAAAGTTTTTTTTTCTAAGTATGTTATAGATTATACACTGATCTCCACACTAGGCTCGAGATCTGTCTTGTGGATTTTTACTTAAGGGTGATTTGTCTATCCACTTAACAGCGTTTTAACCGATTTCTTGTGTGTGTCCGATTGTGTATGGTTATGTGAATATCTGTCTGTGTCTTATATGATCACTTTTAAGAGCTCTTCAATGTTATTATAAATTAAAGTTTGAAGCCATTCATGGATCTTATGTCTTGCTTCCTATGGGTTACAGTCCTTGATGTTACAGTATGTTTTACTTTATTGTATAGAAATGGATGGAGAAAGTAACTAAATCTTCTTGCAAAAGACGATTTTACTTTTGGTAAACATTAAAGGCTCTAGAATTAATCATAGTTTAGTAATTGGGGGAGTGTACTATTGTGTAGTAAAGTGGTGTGGTGGCTTTGGCTATGAACAGTTTGCGTATGCTCAAGATTTGACTTTCTTTATATTTAGTAGTTATGTCGGCTTATTAAACATAACTTTAATAATTGGTCATTGGGCACTTTCCAATGTGATCATTTTTGTAGTTACTGAACCACCCCAAGCTGAGATACAATAGATGAGAACTGATTCATCAAGGTGTCAATTGACTTTAGGAGGTTTTTATTAGCTATGTTTCTCGACTATTTCAGTATTGAGATTAGTTTTAGGGTGCGTTGTGCTGTAACTTTAATATGGTTATCAAAAGAAAGTCTGTCATCTAAAACCACTTCTAGATACTTTATTGAACTGACTTCAGTATTGATAGTATTCACGTTTGCAAATACCTATTACTAAAATGTAGTTAATAATGTCAATAAAAATATTTTAATAAAAAATAGTGCGTGGAGTCCCTTCGCGCGGAAGAAGTGAAACTTCGTATTGTAGAAATGAAAATAGGAAGGGGTAGAAATTAATTTTTAATGGAATCATATTGTTTCTTTAAGACAAACTTTATTAACATTGCTTACAATTCACAATTGATCGCACCTTTTAATTATCATTTTCGAGTGGAGAAATATCCAAATTTATAACATTTACAATGGGATTATGATAACTAAAGTAAGATACGAAATGTTTTAGTTCTACTTTTTCAATATTTCTTGCAAAAACTGCATCAAGGAATATTGGCCGCTACTCGTTGCTAACGCTCGCGCTGGCCTGTAACAGGTATACTACGCGCATGCGTTCCAGCGCCACGCATTCACTCTCGCTCTGTCTCTTGCTATTCCCCCTTAGCGTTAAACGTTTAATGCAACCTTGTTGGAAGTCGCATTAGAAGTTTCAGTTCAAAATTGTACTCACAGAGTACTTCAAATTTGAGCGAAGAAATATATTCTATAGATTCTACCATTTCTGATGATCTAAATTATTTCGATAACCTATTTTGTTTTTATCCTTTGCTAATTATTTTCTTAATTTTGGATTTAATACTGTTTTTTTCTATAATAGTATATACCTATATACGCCATACCTCTTCTCATCATGCGAACAGTAGTTACATCAAAAGTTTAACAAGATAGAACATATTCATTTTGATTTTGACGAATGATTGGATATTTGATATTACTATAATTAATGTAAAATAGCTTAAGGAAATTCTAATTACGTTACTTTATTTATATCTTTGTTTATTAAATTAGTGCTGTATACGTCAAATAAAACTCCCGAGAATTTTTCTTGTATACTGACAGTTTCAATTCTCCGTACATCATAAGAGATATTTTTATATTATTTTCGACATATAGTTTTATAAAAAGAATCGACATGCAGTCCACTTAAATGACAAATGGTCTCTAAAGCCTTCAGCTATCCATAACTAATTTTCAACAAAATGCAAGCCTAATGACGGTGTAGTTGTGATGTTACAGCATTACAAAGCGATACCTTTTGTACATGTACATTCATATATAGTTATAGCTTTCTTATAATAGAACATTAAAGAGACATAATAATAAGATTAAAAGATTTTAGAAAAAGTACTCTGAGGCCTGTAATATTGATGGTATGATTTCGATTTCTTTTAGAATCTTGATCTTATGTCGATTCATTAGTACGCATGTCACACAGGAACTATTCAAATAATTGGAATAATAAATAGTAAAGGTAATGATTTACACACTGTAGTTACATATAGGATAACGTGTAGGACATAATATTATTATCACATTTGTTTATTCACATTCATCGACCTATCAGCCAAGTGGAAGCCTTTATTTATAAGGTTTTATTAGTTATACTTCAGACTCCTTACTTCTACAATCATAACTATTCTAATTAATATTCCGAAATGTTTCTAGTAGCCATAAAAATAAATAAATATATTAAATCTGAAATCTAAAGGAAAGGTGAAATGAACAATCTTGGTTGATATAGTAAAAATAATTTAAGTTGCGGAAATCTCATGGTATTGCAATTCTTGCAAGTGTGGAATGATTAATGATCCCTACGCACACTTCTCTCTACCTTTTTTTTCGAATTGACTTCGCTATTGGCCTAGCAAGGTCTTAACAGCTTCACCACGCTGTTAAGGGGATAGACAAATCACCCTTAAGTAAAAATCCACAAGACAGATCTCGAGCCTAGTGTGGAGATCAGTGTATAATCTATAACATACTTAGAAAAAAAAACTTTGTTATATTATCAATATATGTAAGCCTAGGATAAGTTGTTTGGCAATAAATATTTTATTATTATTAGATATTATATATTTGTATGCCCTCTTTAAAATGAGGATTAATAATTGTAGTCGTTTTAAAATTTTTATACATTTTATTTGTACTCTAATTTATTTGAATACTTTGAAATATAATATTTTATATTTCCTTAATAACAGATTGTAGAAAAAAGTTTTACAAATAAAATGGCTACCAAGAAGTTTGCGGAAGCATCTCCTTACACCTATTTTAATTACGACCCTCCCCCCGAAGACTACGTGTTTGAAGAGTAAGTACTATAAGAAAGAAAAAAATGACTTCTATTTTTATATCAACATGCTTCGAGTTACGAATCCTATTTTTTTAAATCTACGGAACAAATCTCTTATTTTATATCGGTATAATATTTCTAGACTAATACTTATTTGTAGCAATTAAATGATCCTACAACATAAATGATTCAAGGATTGAACAATAAATGTGATTGATTCGTGGAATCCAGGTAAATTTCACAGCATCCATTTTAGGAGTCAATGTTGTGAATGCATGAATACTAGTGAAACATCTAATTTCGATAGAGTTTCGATTTATTCAGAAGGTTATTTTCATTTATAATATATTATACTGTACCTAAAATATACGTTAAATTAGTTGGGATACTGTGTATATTGAAAGTAACTGTTTTAAAAAAAAAATTGAATAATTTAAATCATTCTTATTGAAAGTTGTTATTAAGCTGTTAAATAAATTATATTTCAGGTTTCTCAATAATTATACATTAAACCAAAAGTCGAAATGCCAAGCACCTCCAGTAGTCGCTGCTATTTTTGGACTTGGCCGCGCTGGTTCCTTCCATATGCCTAATATGATCCAAAATCCCCGCATTACTTTGAAATACATAGTCGACGACCGCACGGAAATGTTTGATGAGATGAAAAAGTACTGGAACATTAGTGACAAAATCACATTCTTAGCTTCCAAGGATGCAGACCGTATCTACAAAGATAAAGAGTAAGTTTTGCTTTATACTTTAATAAGAGGAAGTGAAGGGATATAATTAGATTTCAATATCCTTTATCTTGATATTTTTAACAGTAACTTTGTTTTGAAGAAATGTTAAAATCAACTAGTTCGAGTTATTGTGTTATTCATTAGTATCACAATGATTTAGTTGAAGGGAACTCAAAGGTTTCTGAAAGTTATTAACTAAATCATATAAAGACCTAAAATGGCAACCATAATAATAAGCCATAAACCTGTAGTCCGGTGAAGCTGTTGAGACCTTGCTTGGTCAATAGCGTAGTCAGTTCGAAAAAAAAAGGCAACCATAATAAGCGTAAATAGTAACATTTGAATACATATAATAAAATGTTAATGAAGAAAACGAATCCATACTCAATATATTGGCCACAACCCTCGTGGTCAGGCGCATAAGGAGGTTGGGCCTTAGGGTGGCCCTCGAGAAGACCAAGAATTACAGGGGCGGTGGTGGCGCTCGGCCGGCTACCACCTGGGGCTTACATAATGGTGGAGGGCGTCCGGATCAGGGTGGGAACTGAGATGAAGTATCTGGGCCTCATCCTGGATGGGCGCTTGCGGTTCAAGTGCCATTTAGCGGGGCTTGGACCAAGAATTACAGGGGCGGTGGTGGCGCTCGGCCGGCTGCTCCCCAACACAGGGACGCCGAGTGCCAGGTGCCACCGACTCTACATGAGAGTTGTGCGGGCGATGGCTGCCTACAGGGCACCGGTGTGGGCCGACGTCCTCGGTGCCACCAACGGGCGCGTGCTCCGTAATGCGCAGTGCACGGTGGCACTGAGTGCAATCCGCGCGTACCGCACGGTGTCCTCGGCGGCGGCCTTCACGCTCGCCGACTCCGTGCCTTAGTAACTTGAGGCGGGAGTTCTCACCGTCACGTACGAATTCACGGCGGCGACGAAAAGTAGTGAGGAGCCTCCGGATCCCAGGGAGATGGAGGAGAGGAGTCGGCGTCTCAGAGAAGACGCCGTGGAGAGATGGAGGCAGGACCTGGCGGACGCGCGGTTCGATCGGTATACCGTAGACGCCGTCCGCCCTGTCTTGCGGGAATGTATAGGTAGAGAGTTGGGCTCCATGACATTCCAACTGGTGCAGGTACTCACAGGACATGGTTGCTTTGGGTGGTACCTGCACCAGATTGCTCGCAGGGAGCTGACCACCGCTTGCCACGACTGCGGTTTTATTTGACGTATACAGCACTAATTTAATAAACAAAGATATAAATAAAGTAACGTAATTAGAATTTCCTTAAGCTATTTTACATTAATTATAGTAATATGAAATATCCAATCATTCGTCAAAATCAAAATGAATATGTTGTATCTTGTTAAACTTTTGATTTAACTACTGCTCGCATGATGCGAAGAGGTATGGCGTATATAGGTATATACTATTATAGAAAAGAACAGTATTAAATCCAAAATTAGCAAAGGACAAAAACAAAATAGGTTATCGAAATAATTTAGATCATCAGAAATGGTAGAATCTATAGAATATATTTCTTCGCTCAAATTTGAAGTACTCTGTGAGTACAATTTTGAACTGAAACTTCTAATGCGACTTCCAACAAGGTTGCATTAAACGTTTAACGCTAAGGGGAATAGCAAGAGACAGAGCGAGAGTGAATGCGTGGCGCTGGAACGCATGCGCGTGATATACCTGTTACAGGCCAGCGCGAGCGTTAGCAACGAGTAGCGTCCAATATTCCTTGATGCAGTTTTTGGAAGAAATATTGAAAATATAGAACTAAAACATTTCGTATCTTACTTTAGTTATCATAATCCCATTGTAAATATTATAGATTTGGATATTTCTCCACTCGAAAATGATAAAAGGTGCGATCAATTGTGAATTGTAAGCAATGTTAATAAAGTTTGTCTTAAATCTAAACAATATGATTCCACTAAAAATTAATTTCTACCCCTCCCTATTTTCATTTCTACAATACGAAGTTACACTTCTTCCGCGCGGAGGGACTCCACGCACTATTTTTTATTAAAATATTTTTATTGACATTATTAACTACATTTTAGTAATAGGTACTTGCAAACGTAAATACTATTAATACTGAAGTCAGTTCAATAAAGTATCTAGGAGTGGTTTTAGATGACAGACTTTCTTTTGATAGCCATATTAAAGTTACAGCACAACGCACCCTAAAACTAATCTCAATACTGAAATAGAAGAGAAACATAGTTAATAAAAACCTCCTAAAGTCAATTGACACTTTTGTGAATCAGTTCTCATCCATTGTATCTCAGTTTGTGGTGGTTCAGCAACCACAAAAATGATGACATTGGGAAGTGATCAATTATTAAAGTTATGTTTAATAAGCCGACATAACTACTATATAAATAAAGTCATATCTTGAGCATTCGCAAACTGTTCCTTGCCAAAGCCACCACACAACTTTACTACACAATAGTCCAGTCCCCCAATTACTAAACTATGATTAATTCTAGAGCCTTTAATGTTTACCAAAAGTAAAATCGTCTATTGCAAGAAGATTTAGTTACTTTCTCCATCCATTTCTATACAATAAAGTAAAAAAATACTGTAACATCAAGGACTGCAACCCATAGGAAGCAAGACATAAGATCCATTAATGGCTTCAAACTTTAATTTATAATAACATTGAAGAGCTCTTAAAAGTGATCATATAACACACAGACAGATATTCACATAACCATACACAATCGCACAGACACAAGAACGCGGTTAAAACGCTGTAACTGGATAGACAAATCACCCTGAAGTAGAAATCCAAAAGACAGATCTCGAGCTTAATGTGGAGATCAGTGTATAATCTATAACATACTTAGAAAAAAAAACTTTGTTATATTATCAATATATGTAAGCCTAGGATAAGTTCTTTGGCAACAAATATTTTATTATTATTAGATATTATATATTTGTATGCCCTCTTTAAAATGAAGATTAATAATTGTAGTGGTTTTAATAATTTAAATTTTTTTATACATTTTATTTGTACTCTAATTTATTTGAATACTTGAAAATATAATAATATATATTTCCTTAATAACAGATTGTAGAAAAAAGTTTTACAAATAAAATGGCTACCAAGAAGTTTGCGGAAGCATCTCCTTACACCTATTTTAATTACGACCCTCCCCCCGAAGACTACGTGTTTGAAGAGTAAGTACTATAAGAAAGAAAAAAATTACTTCTATTTTTAATATCAACATGCTTCGAGTTACGAATCCTATTTTTTTAAATCTACGGAACAAATCTCTTATTTTATATCGGTATAATATTTCTAGACTAATACTTATTTGTAGCAATTAAATGATCCTACAACATAAATGATTCAAGGATTGAACAATAAATGTGATTGATTCGTGGAATCCAGGTAAATTTCACAGCATCCATTTTAGGAGTCAATGTTGTGAATGCATGAATACTAGTGAAACATCTAATTTCGATAGAGTTTCGATTTATTCAGAAGGTTATTTTCATTTATAATATATTATACTGTACCTAAAATATACGTTAAATTAGTTGGGATACTGTGTATATTGAAAGTAACTGTTTTAAAAAAAAAATTGAATAATTTAAATCATTCTTATTGAAAGTTGTTATTAAGCTGTTAAATAAATTATATTTCAGGTTTCTCAATAATTATACATTAAACCAAAAGTCGAAATGCCAAGCACCTCCAGTAGTCGCTGCTATTTTTGGACTTGGCCGCGCTGGTTCCTTCCATATGCCTAATATGATCCAAAATCCCCGCATTACTTTGAAATACATAGTCGACGACCGCACGGAAATGTTTGATGAGATGAAAAAGTACTGGAACATTAGTGACAAAATCACATTCTTAGCTTCCAAGGATGCAGACCGTATCTACAAAGATAAAGAGTAAGTTTTGCTTTATACTTTAATAAGAGGAAGTGAAGGGATATAATTAGATTTCAATATCCTTTATCTTGATATTTTTAACAGTAACTTTGTTTTGAAGAAATGTTAAAATCAACTAGTTCGAGTTATTGTGTTATTCATTAGTATCACAATGATTTAGTTGAAGGGAACTCAAAGGTTTCTGAAAGTTATTAACTAAATCATATAAAGACCTAAAATGGCAACCATAATAATAAGCCATAAACCTGTAGTCCGGTGAAGCTGTTGAGACCTTGCTTGGTCAATAGCGTAGTCAGTTCGAAAAAAAAAGGCAACCATAATAAGCGTAAATAGTAACATTTGAATACATATAATAAAATGTTAATGAAGAAAACGAATCCATACTCAATATATTGGCCACAACCCTCGTGGTCAGGCGCATAAGGAGGTTGGGCCTTAGGGTGGCCCTCGAGAAGACCAAGAATTACAGGGGCGGTGGTGGCGCTCGGCCGGCTGCTACCCAACATAGGGGGGCCGAGTGCCAGGTGCCACCGACTCTACATGAGAGTTGTGCGGGCGCTGGCCGCCTACAGGGCACCCGGTGTGGGCCGACGTCCTCGGTGGCACCAACGGGCGCGTGCTCCGTAATGCGTACCACACGGTGTCCTAGGCGGCGGCCTTCACGCTCGCCGACTCCGTGCCTTGGGAACTTGAGGCGGGAGTTCTCACTGTCGCGTACGAATTCACGGCGGCGACGAAAAGTAGTGGGGAGCCTCCGACTCCCAGGGAGATAGAGGAGAGGAGTCGGCGTCTCAGAGAAGACGCCGTGGAGAGATGGAGGCAGGACCTGGTGGACGCGCGATTCGATCGGTATACCGTAGACGCCGTCCGCCCGGTCCTGCGGGAATGTATAGGTTGAGTTGGGCTCCATGACGTTCAAACTGGTGCAGGTACTCACCGGACATAGTTGCTTCGGGTGGTACCTGCACCAGATCGCTCGCAGGGAGCCCACCACCGCTTGCCATGACTGCGGCGCTGACAAAGACACTCAGATAGAGTGTGTTGCGTGGGAGGGACAGCTCTGCGCTCTGGCTGTGGTGGCGGCGGGATTTGTCTCTGCCGAGTGTGGTTTCGGCCATGCTCGGCAGTGACCAGGCTTGGCGAGCGATGACCTCGTTCTGCGAGGAGGTCATCTTGCAAAAGGAGGCAGCGGAGTAGGCCCGCGAGGTAAACCCTCTAAGTGGTCCTCACCGCCAACGGAGAACCTGCGGGAGGAGGCGGTGGCACTTTTGCGATCACATTCCCCGGGCGGACCTTTGGGGCGGCTCTACAAGGTAGAGTGCATAGTACAACCCCGTGCCACCCCAACAATTATGGTCTGTCGGTACACCGTAGGGTTTTAGTCTATGCGAGTTGGACATAACCCACCCTCTCCCCTGGGAGGGTGGCGTATCCATAAGGGATTTAACCACGTTAAAAAAAAGACTTGCGAGACAAAGATGGTAAGTAGCAAAACTATTACAACGAATGAGTTATTATGGGACGATGGATAAGCTTGATGATTAAGATTGAGCAGGATGCAGTTGAAGAATTAAAAGAATAAGACCGAAATGTATTTAGATCTATACATTTCATTTCTCGTTCAATCTGCCCTTTTAACTCATTGACATGAGTTTATACCAATACTAAGTAATTCCAGGCATATAAACAATGATATTATAAGTAAAAACGTATTTTTACTTATAATATAATTGCATATAAATTATCATTACTATAATAGCTTTCATGTCACTTTTTGATAAACAGAATATATATGAGGGACATTAGTTTCCAAGGATTGCGTTAACTGTAACTTTATTTTTATAAATTACAGAGTGAATGTGGTATTCATTACTTCTCCAACTCGCACTCACCATGACATCGTTGTCAACTCTATTGTTAATAATAAAGATGTGTTCTGCGAGAAGCCTATTGCTGAGAATATAGAAGATACCAAGAAATGTTACGAAGTCGCTAAATCTAAGGGCCGTGTTTTATACGCCGCATTTAACAGACGTTGGGACCCGTCTTACAGAAACTTTAAGAATAGAATTCGCAGTGGAGAAGTCGGTCACGTTCAAATGTTAAAACTTACGACTAAAGATTCTCCTCTTCCCCCCATAGAATATTTGAAAACTTCAGGTAATTTATTTCAAGGATTATTTCGTTTAGGCACACTAAGTAAATCACTAATTATACTCCATAGCATCCTACAAAGAGTACCCAGTTCCAAATTATTAACATTCTCGACCATCTTTCGATCTCGAGATCGGTATGGCGATGACGTTGAATAGTTTTCTGTCGGTATTCATCAGAGTTTCTGATGATTCTACTATTATTATCTGTTAATACATTATTTATTTATTTAATAGGTTTACAATAATTGTTACATCGACCTATTCTAAACACAAATTATAACTTTAATCATTGACTATGATGTACAATTTCTTAAGTAAAGACAACTTGCATAGTACACATTAATTAAAAGTGAAGACATTTTCATGCTATAAGATAGACTGAATTAAAACGAAAAAAAAAAAATATGTATGTTAACAATTCTTATACCTGATTACATATTTAAATTTTGATAATGTTATGCCAAATATATCTAAGTTGTTGTTATCACTTAATAATCTATGAATACTCTCGTATTCTGAAATTATTGTGTCATTCATTGTAGATATAATAATAACTGTACTAACTCAGGTGGAATCTTCCATGACTGTATGGTTCACGATTTTGACATGGCCTGCTGGGTTCTTGGCGAGGTACCCCACCGTGTGCAAGTAGCAGCCACCGCTCTCATTCCTGAAATCAAAGCTATCAACGATTTTGACAATGTTGCTTATCTACTCTCTTTCCCATCTGGCGCTGTTGCTATTGGTGACAACAGTCGTTTCTCTGCATTTGGTCACGACCAGCGAGTTGAAGCTTTCGGTAATAGAGGTAAATATTTAGTAGAATCTGTTAATATTATCTATATCCAACATTAAAATGATGTAGTAATTACTATTATGCTTCTTAAATAACTTCAGACTAGTGAACAATATTCAACATTCAATTGTTGTTTTGATTTATTGTCTTGCTCAAAAGCGTAGATTTTACTTTTACATTACATTTTACAATAATATTTATTTCTTGTCAATCATTCAATATTCTAAGCAGAATATGACTAACAAGTTTTTTGATTGCAGGCTTACTCAATGTAGGAAACGAAAGGCCTTACTATTCAACGGAGTCGACGATATGTCACGAGGGAGTTAGGAAGACACCTATCTTCTACTCATTCCCATCCCGTTACAAGTTTGCCTACAGAAATGAGTTGGAACATTTCTTGGATGTCGTACAGAGTAAGTTAAATAACTACTTACTATAAAGGAACAATAAAAAATAAAGTAAAAGTTTTTGCTATGGAACGTTTATATTACCTTCAATTCTTGCCTTGTGCCGAACGATGTTAAATTCAGTCCAAAATTTACGATGTACATGCTAAAAATATTTCTCATTCAACGCATATAAGATTACATTATTGTATACGCTATATAGTCCGGTCAATTTAGACATTCGAAGTTACCTAAATTCCCACCAAGCTGAAAATCGGTAAGATTGTTTAAAATATCATTAAAAACAACATTTGAAAGTTCCCTATCTTTCCCATGTAAGGAAAAAAATTTATTCAAGGTCTAAGGTAAAAAAATGAGTTTTTCGCGATTTTCAGCAAAACGGTAAGTTTTATCATAAAAATACCTCAGACAAAAATTGTAGATCATAAAGTTATCTACAAAAAATTTTTTAATACTTTTTTTTCTACGATCCACCGTTTTTGAGATATAACAATTCAAAAAGTTGTAATCGTCATAATATGCACACGTTTCCTCGCCACCTATGAGGTAGTGTACTTAGCGCGTTTTTTACAGTATTTCAGTTATTATAGCAGGTATAAGACCCTAGCCACGCACACAATTGAACAGTGGACAGATGTTTTCTCAAGGTTACAATGGCGTATAAATTAAGGGACTGGGTTTAATTTTACCTGATATTCTTATAGTTATATTAGGTCTTTACCTATGAAATTGCCGTTTTATATGAAAAAATTTAAACGAATTTTTTTCATGTATTTGTTATTTGTATTAATCGAATTAATCACCCATGCAATCAATGCATCTTTGCCAACGCAGTGGCAGTTTATTGATGCCCTTCTTAAAGAAATCAGCTTAAATTTGAAATTAGAATTCTTAGTCAAACAAAAATGATTTTGATTTGAAATGGCCACTACTGCAGAACGGCAATTTCATAGGTAAAAATACCTATTATTAATATTTCTAATAATTAATATTTTTGTAACCTGTTTATTTCATATAATGCTACTGAAGTATACAGTTAGCATGCTGCAACCATATATAACAAAACCTCGTTAAACATTCCGCTGCATGCAGCATTCCAGATAACAATAGCGATCGTGTGTAAAAGTATTTTTTTATCGTCAAATACAAGATTGTTTTTTGTAATCAGAGGGTGTCCCCATGGATGTGACTAGCTGGCAAACATTGGCTGTAAGCAAGATCGCCACTGCTGCTGAACAGAGCGCGCGAACCGGAAAAGCTGTTGACATTGACTGGTCAGGAGATGATATACCAGCTGAATATTCATAATCGGACTCATAATTCTTGGTCAATCGACGGTTTTATACTTATTATTGTATACGTGTTATTAAAATATGTAATATTTTTTGTTTTATTAAATGAACATAAAATAGAATATTTTCTTTTATACCATACATGTGAAAGAAAGATTTACAAATGTAACATATTCATAACCAATAAGGTAATAAAGGAAATTCTCTAATACTAATCGATACTGAATAATATTGAAATCAAAGAGGTTCTAATTAATTTACCAGTTTGTATTACGTCACAACAATTTTCTCCTCATAAGCAATAAATAAAATAAATCTTTTTGAGAAATGGATACAATAATTGAAGAAATAAACATATGTTTATCAAATAAATTAAACTGATGGTGTCTGCTGTTGCACACTCGTGAATTGAATAATAATAATTAATAACATCATCATCTTCTTACCTTTATCCAACCCAGGTAGTGTTGGCACAACATGTTTTCCTTTTCCACTCTCGCCTATCTGATGTCACCTCAGTATTCACACCTTTTACACACATATCATTTTTCATACAATCCATTCATACCTTTTTCGGTCTTCCTCTACTCTTGTATCCATCGACCATCATACTTAAAGGTGTTTTAGTTACATGGTCTTTATCTCTCCCCATGACAAGCCCATACCATGCTAACCTATTATTCCTCAACTTCTCTGTCACTGGTGCTATTTTCAAACTCCCTCTGTTATATTCATTCTTAATCTTATCCATTCTAGTTACACCACACATCCACCTTAACATTCGCATCTCTGCCACATGTAGTTTTCTCTCATCCGTCTCTTTCGTCGCCCAGCACTCAGATGCATACAACATTACTGGTTTTATAACAGTTTTATACACCTTCTCCTTGAGTTTCAAGGGCATTAGTGGGTCATAAGCTAGACCAAACACCTTTAGCTATTCATCCACTCTGCACTTATCCTATTCCTCACGTCCTTGTCTATGCAACCGTCGTTTTGGATCAGAGAACCGAGCTACCGGAAATCAGAGCAGGTTGATAAGGATATACCATATAAAGCTATAGGAGATAAATTGAATGGACCACCGAAGTCGCAAAATAAATGTTCAGCTTTTAGTTTACTGATTTTCAAACCAACATTCTCCTGTTTTCTCGCCAATTTACCAGCCTACTCTGGACCTCGGCACTATCTTCGCCGACAAGAACAATATCATCAGCAAACAGCATACACCAAGGTGTCTCCTCCTGTATGTCTGATGTTAACGCATCCATACAAAGAAGGAATAAATAAGGGCTTAAAGATAAACCCTGGTACAAACCTACAGCCACATTGAAATTTTGTTTTTTTTATACTACGTCGGTAGCAAACAAGCATGCGGGCCGCCTGATGAAAAGCGGTCACCGCAGCCTATGGAAGCCTGTAATATCAGAAGCGTTACATGCGCGTTGCCGACCCTTAAGTAACCTATTTATTTTCCCCTTGAAGCACCCCATACTGTAGTCTCTAGGAAAAAC
>MU158782.1:863197-931829 GCA_015888305.1 Antheraea pernyi | reverse complement strand
ACCCCAGTTCTTGCAACTTGGAGACCATCTGCTGTGCAGTATGAGGTCGCGCGTTGTCGTGCAGGAGCAGCGGAGACGAGCGATTGACCAATGCTGGTTGGAGATGTGCCAGCTTCTCCATCATTGTGATCAGTTCTTCACAGTACACATCTGCAGTAATGCTCACCCCGTTTGGTAAGAAGCTGTGATGAATCACACCGGCGCTAGACCACCAAACAGTAACCATCACTTTTCTAGGAATAAGTTTTCGTTTAGGGCATTGTTTAGATGCTGAACCAGGATCCAACCAACGCGGTTCAAAATTCCTTAATTTGTGTGTTTGTTGAGCAGTGCAAGGCACGTCTCGACGCGTACTTCGCGCTGGTGATCATTCGCGTCATGACATGATAGTGAAGCATGACCGAGCGTATTCCGCTTGCGTGGCTTCCGTCAAAGTAGCGACGCGTCTAATTTTAATGTTTTGTTATGTGATTGTATAGTCCATTATATGTCAATTTCATAGGTAAAAATACCTATTATTAATATTTCTAATAATTAATATTTTTGTAACCTGTTTATTTCATATAATGCTACTGAAGTATACAGTTAGCATGCTGCAACCATATATAACAAAACCTCGTTAAACATTCCGCTGCATGCAGCATTCCAGATAACAATAGCGATCGTGTGTAAAAGTATTTTTTTATCGTCAAATACAAGATTGTTTTTTGTAATCAGAGGGTGTCCCCATGGATGTGACTAGCTGGCAAACATTGGCTGTAAGCAAGATCGCCACTGCTGCTGAACAGAGCGCGCGAACCGGAAAAGCTGTTGACATTGACTGGTCAGGAGATGATATACCAGCTGAATATTCATAATCGGACTCATAATTCTTGGTCAATCGACGGTTTTATACTTATTATTGTATACGTGTTATTAAAATATGTAATATTTTTTGTTTTATTAAATGAACATAAAATAGAATATTTTCTTTTATACCATACATGTGAAAGAAAGATTTACAAATGTAACATATTCATAACCAATAAGGTAATAAAGGAAATTCTCTAATACTAATCGATACTGAATAATATTGAAATCAAAGAGGTTCTAATTAATTTACCAGTTTGTATTACGTCACAACAATTTTCTCCTCATAAGCAATAAATAAAATAAATCTTTTTGAGAAATGGATACAATAATTGAAGAAATAAACATATGTTTATCAAATAAATTAAACTGATGGTGTCTGCTGTTGCACACTCGTGAATTGAATAATAATAATTAATAACATCATCATCTTCTTACCTTTATCCAACCCAGGTAGTGTTGGCACAACATGTTTTCCTTTTCCACTCTCGCCTCTCAGATGTCACCTCAGTATTCACACCTTTTACACACATATCATTTTTCATACAATCCATTCATACCTTTTTCGGTCTTCCTCTACTCTTGTATCCATCGACCATCATACTTAAAGCTGTTTTAGTTACATGGTCTTTATCTCTCCCCATGACAAGCCCATACCATGCTAACCTATTATTCCTCAACTTCTCTGTCACTGGTGCTATTTTCAAACTCCCTCTGTTATATTCATTCTTAATCTTATCCATTCTAGTTACACCACACATCCACCTTAACATTCGCATCTCTGCTACATGTAGTTTTCTCTCATCCGTATCTTTCGTCGCCCAGCACTCAGATGCATACAACATTACTGGTTTTATAACACACATAAAGAGGCGACGTCTCTCCGTAGACTTAGTGGCTCGATACCGTTTGTGAGCTTGGGATCGTCAACGATTCTCATAGCTCGTTTTTGCGCCGAGTCAAATGGTCCAAGCTGATATCCAGGTGCTCCCGCCCAGAGATGGCAACAGTACTCCATATGGGGTCGAACTTGCGTTTTGTACAACAACAGTCTTTGCCCAGGGATGAAGTACCGTTTCGCCTTATTCAGGATACCGAGCTTTTTGGATGCCAGCTTAACCTTGTCTTCCAGGTGACTGCGAAACTGAACGTCACTAGAGATGTTGACACCAAGGATCCCAATACTTTTTGCGATGGTAAGCGGTGTGTCCTGGAATTGTGGTGCTACAGTGAATGGAGTTTTTTTAGCAGTGAACGCGCAAACTTGTGTCTTACTAGGGTTGAAACGAACTAAATTGTTCCGACCCCATTCGGATACTTTACACAGTGTGTTATAAATTATCCGTAACTCCAGTTTTGGACCTAACGTGTGTTTTGGCGTAAACTGTAGATATAACGTATAAGTTGTAGGTACTTCTCAAAGTACTCCTTTCTTTTTCAGAGCCCATCATAGAACATCTAGGGGTATTCGATCACATGCCTATTCCAGATCAACAAACACCATATGCAAATGCTTATGTATACGTCTGTATTTTTAGCACAATTGCCGAAGTGCGAAAATGACATCTGTTATCACACGTCCAGGCATAAACTCAAATTGATTCTGAGTCACGTCAGTCTCATCTCTTATTCGTCTCGCTATCCCTCTTTCCCAAACCTTCATAATGTGTGACATGAGCTTTATTCTTCGATAATTGTTACAGTCCTGCACTTAACCTATTCTTAAAGACAGGCACTATTACGTTATTGCACCATTCATTTGGGATCGCTTACTAGTACTAGTAACATCTTATTAAAAAATAAAGTCAGCCACATCCATTCATCTACTTTTAAAAACTTCCATACTTCAACCGGTATGCTATCTGGACCTACAGCTTTTCCGTTTTTAATACCATTTACAGCTTTTCTTACTTCTTCCTTACTTATTTCTTGTACAACGCCTAAATTTGACGGTACAATCTCTAACTCTCCGGTCCTATCATTTTTTTCATTCATCAATTTTAATATATTTCTTCTAAGGACTCTTTATGTCCTCATCATTCATCAAAACTTTTCCTCCAACGTCTTTTATACATTTAACGTGTACAAGAGATATACTCTTGTATTATTTTCTCTTGCTAATTGATACAAATATTTGTGTATGTGAGCTCTCTAGTGATTGGTACAAATCATCTTGTACGTGTAGCTTGTAGCTCTAGCAATAGCAATTGCTCTTTTTGCATTTGTTCTACATACATTATTCTCTTATTTTCTTGAATTGTACTATCTTGGTCGTCAATATATTTCCAGTCGTCAAAAGCCGCATTATTTTCCATTTCTACCATTTTATTAACAAGTTATCTTCTAAATTCTAAATCTAACACTAATAAACAATGTTGAATAGCTAATATGTCTCCAGGTAGAACCTTGAAATCTTTCACTATTTAAATATTATTTCTTCGTAAGAGAAAATAGTCTGTACTTCCGTCGATCAGTAAAATTTTTGAAAATACTATGATCAAATAATTGGTATAATATTTTAGAGTGCAAAAGTTTCTAGATGGTCGACAGTGTGGTTTACAAAATCGAAGTCTAGTACTGACGCTGGGGAAACGCTCATAAACCATATATTGGGAGCCTGAGAGGATTCGCAGGATGCAATTGGTGTATTCTGCTATCATTAAAAACGAAGTTCTAGGAATTTGGTATCTTAACTCTACCCTCCCAATATATTCTTGAAAATTTAATGTATGTCCGTAAAAACTTTGAAAACCTGCATTTTGTAAAGGACCGGCATGATCTAACTGTAACAAACTGGTCGTCCCATGTTTCAGACTTAGCAAAACCAGTAATAGTTTCTTAGGTAATAGTTTTAGGTTTTACAATAAAGTCCCAAAACATATTAACGATTTGCTGGACTGTAAATTAAGTGTAACGTCAAGCGGGTTTTTTTTTATAGTAGCACAGCAAAAATACTGCACCATGACTGATGGTAAGCATAGTACAGTCCTAAAACAATGGCGACCACCGAGTGACACACTATCCATCGCTGGTTGCCGCTGTTATGCCGGCCTGCAAAAAGCTGGATATGCACAGGTTGATCCTGAAACGCGACCCGCAGAAGCGAATCACTATGACGGGCTTTTTCACCGTATATATGGTGATTGCGACCCAGTCAGGCTATAAAACCCTACCACCCCGCTTTCGCCATTGTCTCATTCGTTATTCAGCAGGGTGTACCATGATTATGCCCTTTCAAACAGGATTCAAGATATCTGGTAGCTAGTTAAAGTTGTGTTTTTTAATGCGCATCACACCTTTACAGGTCAAAATTTTGATTTATAAATAATTTTAGGAACATTTTTTTCAGTAACTTTTAAACGCTATTAAAAACATGAATTTGTCACTGCCAGACTATTTTGTTATTGACAATAATGTGCCCGATGATATTCTTTATAAATAAAATAATTCATTTACACCATTTTATTTTTTTCCATTGCAAAGACCATATTTTATTTTATTAACCATTATGATATTGGGATTTCATCGTAAGCAATGAAAAACCGCGATAAACGTAGACATATGACTTGGGACTAATGCCATCATACATTATCATACAGCCAGTGTTGCTTTGAACTCTAGCTGTAGCTAAGTTATTCTATACATATTATTTTTCATTTACCCTCTTTTATGTCTAAATAAAATATTATTAAAGTTACAGCTATCTTAACATGGTTTGAACGTACATTTTTTATTTAAAAAAAATAGCATCGGGCACATTATTGCTAATAACAAAAATGTCTGGCAATAATAATTTCAGGTTTGTGATTGAAATGTATATTATTACTTATTCCTAGACACCTGCAATATTTTTTTTCACGATAATCGAAAAAGTACAGTTATGTTTGATTTACATTCTTATTATATCTATAGAAGATGAAGAATAAGATTATATAGTGTACCGATTTGTCCTATAGTGTATATTCAATATTTTGGTTTATATTAAATGTATTACATAGATAAGTATTTTACTACTGTGTAGTGTGTATTAAGGCTAGTTGTGACCGCGACTCCCCTGCGTTTTCGAATGAATAATAATTTTGTGTTTTTGTTTTCTATTAAAATTAGTATAGTCACCATTTTTAACTACAAATCATTTTAGGCTTTTAATTTTTAAATGACATTCTTATGTAAAATAATTAACTTTATCTATATAATTATTTCACTACTAGCTGTTCCCGCGACTTTGTCCGCGTAGAATAGTTACTTTGGGCTAACGCTAACATGCAGCGAAAGCTCTCAAAAGGAAAAAGAGCCCAAATTTGAAACATTATTTATTAGTGATCCGCTCCTACTGACATTAGCCTGGTGATATATAGCCTTCCTCGATAAATGAGCTATCTAACACAGCAAATTGGACCCGTAGTTCTTGAGATTACCGCGTTCAACCATACAAACAAACAAATAAACTCATCAGCTTTATATATTAGCTTTGATCAACAATAACTAGATAAAGGGTCGGCGCGAAAAATACGTCTCGGTAAATAACAGCTCCCTTGAAATGTGAGCCCTTATTTTGTTTACTTTGTTTGAAACATATCCAATGTAAGCACGTTTCACATGCCGCAGTGTAAGATGCAAAAATAATACCCGAAAAAGCAATTTAACGGCCGGAGTATCTTACTTTCGCTAAATACATGTTGAATAAGTTATATTTTAAGCTTTAAACTAACAAATAATATCAAATTTTGAACAACATTACCGATTTTATACCTGCTGTACAAATGTTTGGCCAAGGCTCTTCAACCACGGACAAACACGCACAATAACGGTAAAAAGTACTTTATTCATTGCGTGTTAAGGATGATTTCACACTAAATGTTGTTTATGTTGTCTTTTCATTTGTGAGGGGAATAATTTATTGCTTTGCTCGTTTTATCGTAAGTATTAGATAATATTTTGAACATTTGTGACTTTATTACTAGGCGTTATGGTTGTAATTAGGTTGAACTTAAAAGTGTTTTAAAACTTTTTTTCTCCCTTTCTTAGTCAACAAATAGCTACACATAAGTATATATTTACGCGGACAGCTTTTAGCTTCGATTTTGTATGTGACCCTTTATCTAGTTAATGTTGAACGAAGTATATTAGTATAGATATTACAAATACTACGCCTGTAGATAATTTATTGAAAATTAATAACAATATCATTTTTAAATTTTCTTACCTCATTTAAAAGCAAATGTTGTAGCTAATCACTTTTGAAATGTTGTACCTACTATACTTCTCGTGTATAAACTTTCATTAAAATCAGTTGAAAACAAATAACATTTAATTTTTTTCATCTTTTTACTTATTTAAATAAGTTTTCACTACTTTAGAGAATACCTTTTTTTTTTAACGTGGGGAAATCCCTTATGGTTACGCCACCCTCCCGGGGGAGAGGGTGGGTTATGTCCGAGTCGCACGGACTAAAACCCCACGGTGTACGTCTGCCGCTATAGTTGGGGCGGCACGAGATCTCTATAGACTTCATCGTGCCGCCCCAGCGGTTGGCCCAGTAGCGAAAGCGCCGCCGCCAGGCCCCGTCTTGTTAGGAGACAGCCGGGTACACACCGGCCGTCTCGTCCTTCCGCCGGACCTGTGCAATGGGAAGATGGGTCCCCCGACCCATCCTCCCCGGTCCAGCTACGGTGGGAGGAGGCGATCAAACTGCCGCCTCCTCCTGCCTGACCTCCGTTGGCGGAGAGGGTCACTTTGAGGATCTTGCTCACTAACCCTCTCCGCCGCCTCCTTCTACGAGACGACTTCCTCGCAGAAGGCGGCCATTGCGTTCCACACTTCCTCACTGTCGAGCATGGCCGCAACCACGCTCGGCAGTGACAGATCTTGCCCTACCGCTGCAGCCAGAGTGCGACGTTGCTCCTCCCACTCCTATTTAATAATAGTACAGTTAATTCAATTAATTAATTTTATAGTTACTGGCTTTAAATTTTAAGAAGACACAAGATTCAATAAATAATTGTGTGTTATAACGCATCCGCTTTACCAAAAACATATTCCAAACAGCGACATCTATTATAAAATGTTTTAACGACATAGGATGATTTGTTTCTTAACGAGTAAATAACAGACACATTCTTGATAATTTAACATCTATAAAAACCGCCCAAATCATTAATAAACTTTAATGCCTTAAATTAATTTAACGTGTAGCGCTAACAAAAAAGGTAAAGAGAAACATTAAAACTCAAACCAAATTCGTTACAATTTTAATTCGAAATACAAAAATATTATCATATATAGTATAATCATTATCTATAACTAGTCTGGCCGTAAATACTGTGACATAAAAACTCTTTTCTCAATTTTTTTATCATTTTGAATTTGGAACACGTATATTATTTTAAAAACTTCTTTCGTATTTGCGTCATTTCACATATTTTTTCGTGTTCACTATCAAATATATATACTATATGGAATGGGATGTTAAAGAAAATAGGATTGCAGTGATCGCCTTGCACAGTGGGTATGGAGCCGCCGGTCATATTCAAGACAGTTCAAAAGCTTGGTATCAGCCGTATGTTCGTATATCGTACTATCAACAGATACAACAACACTTCCTCTGTCGAAGACCAGAAGTGATCGGGGCGGCCGCGTGCTATTAGAACTACAAAGGCTGTTAATGCTGTTAAAGCCAGATTTCGTCGAAACCCCATTAGGAAACAAAAAATCTTATCGCGAGAAATGAAGATTCCCGCAAGTCGCGTTTTATAAAACAAGACCTGAAGCTCGGTGCTTATCGTCGATATACAAGACATGCCCTAAATCAATCTTTACAATTAAAGAGAGTGGATCGATAAAAACGCCAGCAGAATAGTTGTTGTTATTAATGATACGGAAAATTCCTTCAAAACTTTTGTATAGAGCGTCAAAAGAGCTACAAAATTGCCATGTAAGTTTTTATTCTATCTTTATAGTTAAGGCGCAAAAGATAAAAAAAATGCAAAATTATGAAAAATTCAAATTTGAAAGATCCGTACAAATTTAAATATTAAAGATAGAAATTTGACTCAATTTTTTTTGTTGTTGATAATTTATCACTTAATGAGACCTATCCATTATTTTTCCAAATTAATTATCTTCACAGTTTGCAAGTGACAAAAAAGTAAAAAAAAAAAATCCTATATTATTTACTAGCTGACCCTTGCAACTTCGTCTGCATCAAATCGGTTATCACTGGTTTTAATTGTATTTTTAAACGCGAAGAATTTTAATAAACCTAAAACCCGATTGCATGCCACACCTACGGTTTCCAATTGTGAATCCAAGCTTTCAAAGGAATCGCTCAGACATATACCCAGATGCTAAGTCAGAAATCTTTAAAATAAGCCTACAACCCGTTCGTAGCATCATCTACCGGGTTCAATTAAAATAAAAACTAACCTACATATATTGGCGATAATGTAAAAAAAAGCTTTAGAGGTCTATGGATCCACAGTTTCCAACGTAGTTCCTTTCACTTTACTTTCACAATCACGACTTCTTATAATAAACTTATCAATACTTATCAATAAACTGCCACTGCGTTGGCAAAGATGCATTGATTGCATGGGTGATTACTTCGATTAATACAAATAAAAAATACATGAATAAAATTCGTTTAAATGTTTTCATACAAAACGCCAATTTCATAGGTAAAGACTTTATATTACACAAACTATTTACACGATCTACTTTTCACCCTCTAATATCTCAAATATTATTTCGGCTCATGAATTTATGTAAACACCCATTAAGCAGTTATTTGAATGTTATCGTTCAAAAATCGTAATTTTTATCATTGACTGAAATATAGATCAAAATTTTAATCCAAATTTTTCCAGATGACCTAGAAACTTGAAATTTGGTATCCAGATAGGTAGTGGGGTGAATACAAAGGGAAAAACTAGTAATTTTTGTATCATTTTATTATAATTTTTCAGTTTATTCTATTAGGAATACTTACTTATGACGCCTGTAGTGTAAGAATAGCAATAAAAAATATAGACGGTCGGTCTTTATGTGGATTTTAAGGTCTTCACGTGAATATATAACAAGTCGAATAGCACCCTTTCCTTAATCTTAACATATCAGTTTTAATACCCGTAATTAAGTGTACTGTTGGCTTTCATATTTATTTGTTTATTAACTTGGATTTAGTATTGGAGATTAACAAAAACCATTTGGTATTTTTTTAATGAATAACTACTAATAATTTATGTAGAAAAAGTAATCCCATCAAAAACATAAATGTGAAATGAGAGCCAAGTCCAAAATTATGATGATATATGCCTTGGTTGTTGACTTCAACGACAAAAGAAGTGACATCTAAATGTGTGCCAAGTTCAATGGTCAGTCCTGAAATTTATTTATAACATAAAATATATAAAAACAACTTAAAATATTATTTCTGCTTATAACTTGGGATAATATTACCAAATACTTTATTATAAATTTAATTCACCATATAATAACTGAGCCACAGCAACGCGTGGCCGGGTCAGCTGGTATATATGTATCTATAGTTTGGGTGCTTTGGTTATTTTCATTTGTAAGCTTATTTGTGCTAACTATGTAAGATCAAAATACGTATAGGAGCATAACATTTTGATATAATGAACAACTTTTAAAATTTTGCATATCATTTTCATCCATTCTATTTTTCAATTGTCACAACGTATCGAAGGCGTAGGGAATCGTCATGGCAACGATATAGAGAACAATATTTTATTACTGGTATTTCAGATAAACACCAATGCGTATTCTGTTTATTAACCGACTTCAAAAAAAGGAGGAGGTTATAAATTCGTCTTAACTACTAATAATTTATGTAGAAAAAGTAATCCCATCAAAAACATAAATGTGAAATGAGAGCCAAGTCCAAAATTATGATGATATATGCCTTGGTTGTTGACTTCAACGACAAAAGAAGTGACATCTAAATGTGTGCCAAGTTCAATGGTCAGTCCTGAAATTTATTTATAACATAAAATATATAAAAACAACTTAAAATATTATTTCTGCTTATAACTTGGGATAATATTACCAAATACTTTATTATAAATTTAATTCACCATATAATAACTGAGCCACAGCAACGCGTGGCCGGGTCAGCTGGTATATATGTATCTATAGTTTGGGTGCTTTGGTTATTTTCATTTGTAAGCTTATTTGTGCTAACTATGTAAGATCAAAATACGTATAGGAGCATAACATTTTGATATAATGAACAACTTTTAAAATTTTGCATATCATTTTCATCCATTCTATTTTTCAATTGTCACAACGTATCGAAGGCGTAGGGAATCGTCATGGCAACGATATAGAGAACAATATTTTATTACTGGTATTTCAGATAAACACCAATGCGTATTCTGTTTATATATTTAAAAGAACTAAAGGATGTAATACACTATACAAATATTTTATGAACAAATCGGGCTTAATTAATTTCAGATTACGAATAAACGATGTGTGCTTTGTGTGGTTGGCGGTTGATGATAATTTGATTATTTTTTTTATTAATATACTCTTATTATTTATATGCAATTATATAATTTTTATATTAACAGAAATAACTCAAACGTGCCTTTACAAGACTTACAAGGTCACAGAACTGTATGACAGAAGTGAAGAATTCTATTTATATTAAAATCAATTGCAATATATGTTAGTGTATTATTTCCGAACCGCTTCAGCTATTTGGCTAATTCTTTTATTTTGTGTGTTGTAATTGTCAGGAAAGATTTATATGAGGGAAATGTTTGAAAAATCGTTCGAAAAAGCGGAAAAAAAATGCTTTAATAAATCGCCATATAAATAATGAGGGAGTGAGTGAAATTAAGAAGTAGGGAGATCCTGAAAAATTTTGACAGAAACAATGTTAATCATTAACATACTGGTGCAAAGCCGAGGCGAGCATGTATCATGTATATATATATATATATATATCATGTATCATGTTCCAACAGGCATGATTTTTTTCAGTGAGCTTTCGAATTACTTACTGTATTACGAATTGGCCGAAACTTGAAATTCGCCGCTGAACTGCTAAACTCTTATTCCTAAGTTTTCTGGAAAATATTGGTTTTTGTCCAAAATTATTTTACTTTGTTATTTCTTCGTGAATTACTAGTGGGTTTTTCTTAAATTATAGTATTAAACTTTATAGATTTTTCTTAAATTTTAGTATTAAACTTTGGTCTTCTGACTGTATTGCAATGTGGTTTGGTTGGGGGTAAGATGTCTGACAGTAAACGGACGAGTGCTCCTGGGATTCACAACCTAATGAGATTGTTGGAAATATTTACCTACCTTTAAAATTCCATAGCAAAGAACCCGTTTATTCAGTTAAATTCATAATTTCGATAAGCTGCATGCTGATCCAATAAAAATGAGCAAGTGTCTGAACCACGGCTAATTATTGTTTTGAGTAACACACCGAGTTACGACAGTTACAAATGTATATTTAAAATGTGAGCAACGATTGAATGCTAACCGCTACATTACCTGCATTTCGGAGAACAAAATAGTTCACAAAAAGTGAGGTCAAATTAATGTTGCGTCGTTGTCGAAATTTAATACCTTTGCTTACCTATAACTTGTCATATTCGTCACTATGATACATGAAAGTCTGCAAGCATGTATTCGCAGGCACGTCTAGGTAAATTACAAAATTTACTGCATCTCCTGCAAATATCATAATTTAAATACTGTGAGTTTAAATAAATAAAACAATTTAAATGTTTGGTCAACAGAGCAACAGTACGGAATTTTGAAATCAAACAAAATCTCCTAAATATATTGGAAAACTTAAAAAATTAAACATTATGTAACTACTAATTTCACGTGAATATGCAATTTGCAGAAATTAGTAGAAAAGGTGAGCAGTATAAGTAAATAGAAAAAAAATCAATGATATGATGAAAACATCATCTTGCGACTTGGACTTTCATGAAAAACAAATTAATTCAAACGTTTAACCCCCTTAACTTTGGATTAAGTTTATCTAATTTTAAACTAGTAAATTAATATTTTGAAGCTGCCCTTGTTTTATTCAGTATATGTTCATTATTATATTCCATTATTAGATTCCATATCATGATTTTCAGTTCAGATACAGCGTACGTGTACATACACGAACTTTGACTCTTTTATCGGTAAGTAAATAATAATTTCGGGCTGTGAGTGGAAACATGTATTATGGTATGAACCTACTTAATATGGTAACAACAATTTTTTATGATTAAATTCCTTATGTTATTGGAATTAATAGTAAGTTCAACTTACGTTGTAAATCATTGTAGTTGCTGTCTTCTTGTGGTTTTCGGGGGAAGGTTTTTTCTAAGCTCCCCTGGCTACCTACGACACTTAAGTTGAAAGTTCGAGAATCAGTTGTCTACTGACATTTCAGACCATATCTTTATTTAGCATCAGGCGATATAATTGACAAAACGTTAAAACCAAAAAGTATTTAAAAAAATCTACCTACGGATCCATGACATCCGAGGAGCTCTGTTCATAATATGTCGAACAGCCTTGAGCTTGTTGTCAAAATTAAGTTGGCTGAGTGCCTTAAGCGCTCGCCTTAGTAGTCCCGTGAAGCTATTAAGGCCTTACTAGGCCAATAGCGTAGTCAGTTCGAAAAAAAAAGAAAAAAGAGTGTAGTAATTGTGTTACCGGTTCGAGAGCATATTCATACTAACTTTTGGTCGTGGCTTTGTTTTCGTTAATGGACATTTTACCTATTTCTCTTACCTTTTCTCTAAACCTGATAATGTGTACGCAAAAGGTCATTTGATTGGCTGAGTAGTTAAGGCGTAAAAATGTAACAAATTCACATTCGCGTTTGTAACATTAGTAAGGATGAGAATATGGATTAAGTTTTCCGCGAGTAATTAACAGAAAAGTACAATAATAAACTTAATTAATAAAAGTAACAATAAATGATGATAATAAATATAGAATGATTTTAAAACAATCTGACAATTTACATAATTATGTTATTACATTTTTAAGACCTTTAACAGCATTACTTTTATCAACGTAAATTATATTGAAACTGGATTATCTACGTCATACAATCGTGTATATAAGACGATATCGAGTTTCTTGAGTAACTTTATTTTAACACTTGCGGTCGTTCAAAGGGTCGTGTGATAGCCAAATAAGGTGAGGTAATAAATATACTATATACTAAGGTGTCCGTTATTTCCCACGATGGTTTTTTTCATACGCCCCCTAAATTTTCTGTTTATAGCTAAAAAATAAATATCACACCCAAAGAAGCCTTTAATAATCATATTGAACTGTGCCTAAATCATAACACATTTTGCTTTAATTTTTTTCTCTGTATTAAGTAGGAGTTACAACCAAAATCAAGGCATATTTTTATAGGATATTAAACGTTCTACAAAAGAGGTTTCATGCGTTTTTTCGATAAATTGTGCACTTCATAAATTATTCAGAAATAAAGTAATGATCATTGTCAAATTCATGGGTTTGTCTCTAATTTTCACTATAACTTTGATTTAGTTTCTTATTATCTTTATTATTCAACACGTACAGTTACCTTTCAGAATAAATATTAATAAAGTTTGATCGTAAAAACGTATATTATATCTTATAATTGATATTACAAAGAGATTCATTGTGCTTTTCTTATTTTTATAATTATTTTGTTAAGAATTCTTCTGTTATATTGGGATATTTGGCTCTATATTCAGTTACGAACTGAATTAAATATTGTTTCTGATCTTATTGTGTAGTTAAATTATTAATATATTCTTGAGTTACTTGAAGTGATCGTTCGACAACAGCGTTGATTACCTGTCGAACGAATCTCAGACCGTTCAAATAATCATTATTAATAGTCCACGTGTCAACATTTGTTTCTAAAAAGTTTTTACTTATGTCAAATCTATCAAAAAAAATTTAACGATTTGGAAGTGATGAAAAAATATATACCTTCTTTGAATAAATTTTTAATTTCATTTGTATTCATAATATAGCGCTTAAACCAATCGAACTCTGAATCTTGAGTAATTTTGAACGTTTTAATTATTTTAAACTTTTGTTAGCTAATAGATTTGGATCAAAAAACGAAAGAGCCGCTGTTTTAGAATTCAAATACCACCAATAATTCGTAAAAGCCATAGGGGCCTAAGCATAATGAATAGGGCCCAGAAATATATTTAAATCGTAGTTAGGGGATATGCAGGCACTAATAAGATATTAAGACCCTCAAAGTTTCAGATCTCTATTTTTTTTGTTTTTAACATTTTTTGTTTTTTTTTTTTTCTCGAAAATAAATTAAATTAGAGATCTAAAACCTTCAGGATCTTAATAGTATATAACCCCTAAGTACCGTTTAGATATCTTTCTGGGGCCGATTCATTATGCTCAGGCTCCTATGGCCTTTATACAACACAGCCTCGGATATAATTTTATCAATTGTCCTCTGTACATCTTTCAAAAATTGTAAATCTAAATTCAGAGATAGTGCTGCACGAGGTATCGCAAATCAGAATAGCACATAATAAGCTAAGATTTCACTAGTTTTGTTATCGTTAAATGGCAATAGTTGTGTCGGTAGCGTCGTCTTCGTAATTTTATATAATTATAAAAAAAAAACGAAAAAAACAGTGAATTTGACAATGAGCACTACTTTATCCTTAAATGCTTTATGAAGTATAGAATTCATGGAAAAAACATAAGATATATTTTATGTAGAGCGTTTAATTTCCTATAAAAATATGCCTTGATTGTGGTTGTAACTCTACTTGTTTCAGAGAAAAAAATGTCATGCAAAAAAGCAGAAATCCCATGTTATTTAAATGGGAAATGTATTATGATTTAGGCACTGGTTAACATGAATATTAAGGGCTTATTTGGGTCTGATATTATAGTGGGCATTTGAATAAAAAACAACTTCGGAAATAATGGACACCCTAATACATGATAAACCATAATCATCGGGTGAACTATATGTCTCTCTTATCCTTATTTCGAATAAATTATATATGGTAAATAAAATGAAAAACTTTTATATGATGTGAGATGAATTGAAATCATTAGTACTTGGATTATTCAACGTATAATAATTGGTATAAAAAATATGTGAACAAATTAAAAGAATAAGATGTTTCTTATTCTATTTTACCGTGATAAGAATGCCCAGGGGTCAAATTATTTTGATAAATATATACACGTATTTTTATCTTGTTAAACTTTTGATAATATATAATAGATAAGTTAAGAATTATAGATAAGCCAATATAAACAATAAATATTTTTGTTTCAAATTGATTATATATTTTGTCTATTCATCTCGAATTTACGCGTAGATTTATATACTATTTTAATAAATTCAAAATCGTACGCTTATCTGTGGCAGAGATGCGAATGTTAAGGTGAATGTGTGGTGTGACTAGAATGGATAAGAATAACAATGAGTATATCAGAGGAAGTTTCAATATAGCACCAGTGACAGAGAAGTTGAAGAGTAATAGGTTAGAATGATATGGGCATGTCATGAGGAGAGATGAAAACCATGTAATTAGAAAAGTGTTGAGTAGAGGAAGACCAAAATAGGTATGCACGGATTGTGTGAGAAATGATATGTGCGTAAAAGGTGTGAATACTGAGAACACATTTGACAGGAGTGGAAAAAGAAAACATGTTGTGCCGACCCTACTTACGTGGGATAACTGTAATGATGATGATGATATAATATTACTTATAACAATATTATATTAGTTCTATTTTATTTTTTTGTTCCATTTTAGTCGTTTTCTTAATTGTATCTTATATTTCATTATTGTCTTCTGTATTGTATTGTAAGATAAATGTTGTAATAGAGTGTAATTAGTGACATACGTAATTTTAACAGTTTATATGTTTTAACTATTTTTATGTCCCTGTTGTCGTTTCATGTCTGATAAATAAATATCTTTTTTGTCACTATAATTATTCTTCTACCGTATTGTTTTAAATTGTATTTATTTATTAACAGATTATTCAAAGAAATTTAAAAAAATATGGCTACCAAGAAGTTCACTGGACCGTCTCCATACCTTTTTAAGGACAGATATCCCGTTGATGACTATTTGCATACAGAGTAAGTTGTGTACTATAAAAAATCTATTAACATTTTCATTAAACTGTTTTTAATTGGTAAATTGTTTATATTTAGTTTGTTGGAGATCATATATATATAATCAATTATGTGACTAAGGTAATTTAAGAACTTAAGATAATTATGAAATATATCTAACTGTTTTCATTAAGTTCTTATTTAAATTACCAAATGTGTTTTTATTACAGATTCGTCACCAATGTTACCTTAGACGATAAAGCCCAAAGCCAAGCCCCTCCAGTAGTTGCCGCTCTCTTGGCCTCGGACGCGCTGGCACCTTCCATCTCCCTAATATGATTAACAACCCCCGTATTATCTTGAAATACATAGTCGATGATCGCGCAGAATTATTTGCTGAAATGAAAAAGTTCTGGAACCTCAAAGACAGCATCATATTAATAACTTCTAAGGATGCGTCACGTGTTTACAAAGATAAGGAGTATGTTTTTATTTTATAACCACAGTAGCTCATTGGTTCTATGTTAATTATCGATGTTTCTTATTTGTTTGAACTTATCGATTTCCTATATAATGAACTTAGCATAAACCATAACAAGGTAGTTTTAGGTCTAGTAATTTATAATGAATTAAAGATGGTTATTGCAAGAATCTTTACAATTATATTATTATTACAATAACAATAATAATGATTTGCAAATATTAATTTAGTCGATATAGTATAAATTTACATATATATTTTTTTTAAATATAATTTACATATTTTTAGTGTTATAAAGTGTTAGTGATGTGCATTTTAAAATTCGCTCACACGATATAAAACACTAGCTGCTGCCCGCGACTTCGCCCGCGTGGAAGAGTTACTTTGGTCTGATGCTAACACGCAATGGTTGCTCTCAAGAGGAAGAAAAACCCCGATTTTGAAACATTCTTAATTGGTGCTCCGCTCCTATTGGTCTCAGCGTGATGATATATAGCCTATAGCCTCGCTAAATGAGCTATAGGTATTACGCTGAATTTTTCAAATCGAAGTAATAGTTCCTGAGATTTCCCTCTATAACGTCACAAGCTCACAAACTTTACCTCTTTATAATATTAGTATATAGATCATTTAAAAAATTATTTGACTTATCTAAAATTACTCGATCATTAATTATTTTCCCGTTATATGTATATACTCTAACTCCATTTTTATAAACCACAGAGTGAATGTCGTATTCGTCGCCTCTCCAACCTGGACCCATCATGAAATCGTTGTTACCTCTATAGCTCACAACAAAGATGTGTTCTGTGAGAAGCCTATCGCTCAAAACATGGAAGATGCCAAGAAATGCTACGAAGCCGCTAAAGCGAAGGGCCGTATTCTGTACACCGCTTTCAATAGACGTTTCGATCCTGCGTACAGAAATCTTAGGAAAAAAACTCGCAATGGAGATGTTGGTCACATCTTGAAAGTTACAGCTAGAGATTCGCCCATCCCTGCACATGACTACTTAAAAGTTTCAGGTAATCTATTTACTGTAGGCATGACGTGGTAGAGCCACGCTGAAGCTACTACTGGCTTCAGCATGAATGGGTCGGCTCGCCCGGGTTACTACCACCCTCTCATAGAAAACCGACGTGAAGTAACAGTGTTTGTATTGTTGCGTTTCGTTCGGTTAGTGAGAGCGCCGGAGGCCCATCTCCTCCTCCCCCCTCCCCCATCCCCAACTCCTCCCTCCCCCCAAACACAGGTTCGCAACGTACTTGCAACTCCCGGGCGTTGCTAGTGTCTATGGGTGGCGGTGATCTCTTACCATCAGGTGACCCGTCTGTTCGTTTGCCTCCTATAATATAAAAAAAATGCTTATAATTTATTATAAACTATTTATGTCGAATATTACCTTACAAACGGTGGAAGTCTACCAAATTATTTGCATCGCGTTCCTGTTTCACGACGAACAAGCTTATATTCAGTTATGTACAGCGGTATTTGCCGTGATATTAGTAAGTCCGCATAACGACGGCATTGAATGGTCGTACAAGACGATGTTCAATAACAGTATATATCAACTATCAGGCGCGCTGCAATTACTTTGACGAGGCAATGTGAAAACAATAATACATATTATAACGCAGGTTGTGTCTTCCACGATTGTTTGGTGCATGACTTCGACATGTCCTGTTGGGTTCTCGGTGAGCTACCCATCCGTGCACAGGCCACAGGTATTTGCTGTGATATTAGTAAGTCCGCATAACGACGGCATTGAATGGTCGTACAAGACGATGTTCAATAAGAGTATATATCAACTATCAGGCGCGCTACAATTACTTTGACGAGGCAATGTAAAATAAATAATACATATTATAACGCAGGTGGTGTCTTCCACGACTGTTTGGTGCATGACTTCGACATGTCCTGTTGGGTTCTCGGTGAGCTACCCATCCGTGCACAGGCCACAGCCTCTGCTCTTATACCTGAAATTAAGGCTATCAACGACTTCGACACTATTGCTTATTTACTCACTTTCCCGTCTGGTGCTATGGTTCTTGGCGACAACAGCCGTTACTCCGCATATGGTTATGATCAGAGGCTCGAAGTTTTCGGAAGGAAAGGTAAAGAGTTTGGTGGAAATTGCTAACATATTTTTTTATAATTTTTACATTCTACATATATTACTAAGTATTACTACATATTTGTGAGATTATACTAGTAAAACAATATTGGCAATGTATGTCAAATTGTTGTTTTGTGTTGCAGCCTTGCAAAAATAATACATGAGTCGTTAAATTGGAATAATAACTCCAATTTGTAAGATTGAGCACAGTTTCGTAGACCAAATAAAAAAATCAAAATATCCGCATATGGTTATGATCAGAGGCTCGAAGTTTTCGGAAGGAAAGGTAAAGACTTTGGTGGAAAATGCTTACATATTTTTTATATTTTTTTCATTCTACATGTATAAGTATTATTATTTGCGAGATTATACTAGTAAAACAATATTGGCAATATGTTATGTTGTTGTTTTGTATTGTAGCTTTACCGAAAGAATACATGTGCCTTTCAAAATAAGATAAATTCAATTTCCGTTCCTAATATTTTACGTTATCAAGATCTTCAAATTTAGTACATGTAAAATATGAAGATCATTAAAAAAAACTAAAAACCTTATGTAGGGCAAAAATTTAACTTCGTTCTCGGTGTATAAAAACTGGAAATCTCTAAAATATTAAAAATATAAAAACTGGAAATCTTAAAAACATTATACATATTATATGAACGATTAAAATTGGATTTAGCTAATTTTAAAATGTAACGACTCACATTATAACATTCTGCAATTCTAATTTTTACTCATAAGAGTATATTCTTAGCGATGGATGATTCACTAAGTGTTCCGTCGTTCTCGGTGTATAAAAACTGGAAATCTCTAAAATATTAAAAATGTTATTCAGTTCTTTTTGAAATATAACGACTCACATTATAACATTTTTCAATTTTATTTTTTACACACTTGTAAGAGCAGGTATGGTCTTAGCAATGTATAATTAAGTGTTCCTTTCTCAGGCATGATCAAGGTGGAAAATGAGAGGCCTTGTCATTCGACAGAGGTGGTACTCGGACACGAGGGAGTCAAGTTAACACCTATCTTCTACTCATATCCGTCCCGCTTCAAACTCGCCTATAAATATGAAATGGAACATTTCTTGGATGTAGTACAGAGTAAGTAGTATTTTTGCTGTAAAACTTCTATGGTTACGTAACGTTACGTTACGGAAGTTACGGTAATGTTCGAAAATAAATTCAAAGTCGTTAACTATTTAATAGACCTTTGGATGAATTAAACGTTTAATTGAATAACAATAATATTTATTAATAATAGTTATTATTTTATGTAATTTCGATGATGTAGACGATGTATAGGTATGTTTATGCCCATTGTAGCAATCAAGTTGTAGACGCGTCACGAAAAGCTTCAAAGCACGTATTACAACTCTCTTAAAATTTTCAAGGATTTAATATGTTTAAAGTTGTTTTTGAAATTGCGATGTGTCCAGAGACTACAAGATTTGAACATTAGTCGAAAGTTGCTGTCGGTTCTAGGAGGACTAAAGTCATGTAGCTTTAAGGTGTACGAATAAAAAACTGAAATTAGTTAGCTCCGCAATTTAGCAACACGGTAAAGCTGATAAATAAATTACACGAGCCTAGGAGTCTCAGGAGACAATCGATGTGTTGCATGATTTTTCTAAAACCTTTAACTGCGCAGACTAAAGTATTCTTAAATACTCTGGTGTCTTTGGAGCTGCTCTCGACCTTGGCCACTCGAATCTTTTATTTGATAGACCACTGTCAGAAAGTAAGTGTTTACGGAGTTACTGTAAAGGCATCGATGGATTGTGTTGGCGTCCCACAGGGCTCTATTTGGCGGCGTATTTGATTCTGGTATATATAAATTATCTACTCCTAGAAGTTGATCACATGGTACATATGCTTATATGGCACTTTTGTAGAAGAGACTTCGCTTATATTCAAATAGTAAATAATAGTTTTGGAGGTTGGACATTTAAATAATTTTTGGAAACAATACGAAACGTAATTTACCTTGCCCAACTTGCGAACACCTATTCTGCGGCCGGCTGTAATGCGACATGTGATGGAGGAAAAAATATGGGACGAATTTTTCGTATTACAGTTTTCTTCTACATTTATCAATTGAACGTTGAAACCATTTGAAATCTTGATTGTTTAAAAATGCGATGCATTTGACGTGGTATACCGTAATCACTACATATTATAAAATAAAGTCCTTTGCCACGTTTGTCTGTCTGTTCGCGATAAGCTCAAAAACTATGGATTTTCATGATAAGGTTTAGATATATAATTTGTCAAGGTTTTTTTTATTAACAAAGCGGTATAACGTCCGCTGGGCCCGTTAGTGTTATGTATATTATAAATGTGACGTTAATGGTTAATATAATTTTATGATTTTCTATTCCACACTGAAAATCTTGCACGTACTGTAATAGAGTTTAATTATACTAAAATTGTTTATATTTATTTAACTCGTCATATTTTCTACGACGTCAAAGAAATTTCATTTCAACGACGGGTAAAATGTACATATATGTTTGTATTTACATTATGTTTGTTGTTACATATTATTTCTATGTTCGTTTCCGATTTTCAATGTACTTTATTTTTTCGAATGTGTTTAAAATTTGTTCAGTAATTTATCATAGACTTTAACAATAAACAAACGTAATACTGATTTTACAACAATGATATAATTTATAAAGGAATGTATTATCGTTACTATATTTGTTTTATTTTTAATAGAGGGTGTCCCCATGGATGTGACTAGCTGGCAAGTTATGGCAGTAAGCAAAATCGCAACCGCTGTTGAGAAGAGTGCGCGTACTGGCAAGTCGGTTGATATCGACTGACCAGGAGATGATATACCAGCTGAATACTCATAAACAACTTCTTAATCCTCGATCTAGCTACCTATCCTTATGTACTTGTTATAAATACACTAAAAAATTAATTGTACTGATTTGTTTAGATTTTATAATAATATATTTTTTTAATAAATGCGCAATTAAATAAATATAAATATACTAAAAATTTAGTTGTACTGATTTGTTTAGATTTTATAATAATATTTTGTTTTTAATAAATGCGCAATTAAATAAAATTATGTATTTTATTTTCTACTATATCTTAATTAATTTATCTATGTCGGTCCAGTAAATTCATGTTAGTCGTACTGTAATTTAAACTGAACTAGCGGGCCCGGCAGACGTTGTCCCGCCCTGATTATCGATAAATTTGTATACTAAAATGTTCCTCATGAATTACTTTATCCACTGGTGAAAACCGTATGAAGATCCGTTCAGTAGTTTTTGAGTTTATCGCGAACAGACAGACAGACAGACGCGGCAGGGGACTTTGTTTTATACTATGTAATGACAAGTAACATACAATAAATATATTCGGTGTCTAAGAAACGATACAATTTAAAAATCGTAATACAAACACGGAAGTATAACAAGCTACCCTTTAGGAGTAGATCATCAGCCTGTTACCAACCTGTTTCTGAAATACTTTCATAACCTGACCGCAAATGTCATTTTTCGCGCCAAAACTTACTTTTCAAGTTTAATTTTCTTCAAGGCTATTTCCTTTCCAGTTATTCTATCTTTAGCTTTGTATACAACTCCATATGTGCCTTCACCTATTTTTTCCACTTTCGAAAAGTTATCCATGATTCAGTATGCAGGTAAATTTGTAACATCTGTAATTGTCATAGTTCTCTGTGATAGTTATCTATAGGTATTCATACTTTATATACTAAAACGTTCCTCATGAATTACTTTATCCACTGGTGAAAACCGTATGAAGATCCGTTCAGTAGTTTTTGAGTTTATCGCGAACAGACAGACAGACAGACGCGGCAGGGGACTTTGTTTTATACTATGTAATATATGTAAATCTGAGAAACTAATAATGCTATTTCTTACAATGTTACACTTCAACTTGCGAATATACATAAAATTTCATAAAGGATGCCTTGTTACATATAAGTGACTTGCTTTATAATTTGGGCATTAAGTATTAATAAGTATCTTCGTGAATTTAATACTAAAGTAATAGTAGAAGTTGAGAATATTGTAATTATTTCCATACAAGTAACATCATCGTACTTAATATTACATATTTCTTAAGTGTAATATTTAAAAAAGTGTGTGCGTTAAACAAGTCATTTTAATTTAGTGACCATACACTTGAACATTTTTGGAACTGGTAAAGTTTTTTGGCCCACATTTAGATGGATCACTGATGCTTCACTATTATGCTTTATGGGACCACTGGGCGCCCACTAGTTAATCTTAATATGTCAGTAAATTCATATCAATCGTACTGTAATTTTAGTTGAATATTTGCAAATCCGATAAATTAATAATGCTATTTCTATTATTAAAATGTTACACTTCAACTTGCGAATATAGCAAAGATTTCATAAATGATGCCTTGTTACATATAAGTTAGCTGCTTTAAAATTCGGGCATTAAGTATTAATAAGTATCTTCGTTAATTTAATGCTAAAGAGTAGTCCGGTGAAGCTGTTAAGACCTTGCTAGGTCAATAAAATAGTCAGTTCGAAAAAAAAAAAAAATAATGCTAAAGTAATAGTAGAAGTTGAGAGTATAGTAATTATTTCCATACAAGTAACATCATCGTACTTAATATTACATTTTTTCTTAAGTGTAATATTTTAAAAAGTGTGTGTATTAAACAAGTAATTTTAATTTAGTGACCGTACACTTGAAGATTTTTGGAACTGGTAAAGTTTTTTGGTCCACATTTAGATGGATCACTGATGCTTCGCTTTATGATGAGCATAGCACAGTTAGAAAACAATGAACACACCAATCGATAGTTAGCTCCGCAATTTAGCAATACGGTAAAGCTGATAAATAAATTACACGAGCCTAGGAGTCTCAGCAGAAAATCGATGTGTTGTATGATTTTTCTAAAACCTTTAACTGCGCAGACTAAAGTATTCTTAAATACTCTTAAATTAAACACTGTGGTGTCTTTGGAGCTGCTCTCGACCTTGACCTCTCGAATCTTCTCTTTAATAGACCACTGTGAGAAAGTAAGTGTTTACGGAGTTACTGTAAAAGCATCGATGGATTGTGTTGGCATCCCACATTTGGCGCCGTTTTTGTTTCTGGTATATATAAATGATCTACTCCTAGTGGTTGATCACATGGAACATATGCTTATATGGCACTTTTGTAGAAGAGACTTCGCTTATATTCAAACCGTAAATAATAGTTTTGGAGGTTGGGCATTAAAATAATTTTAGGAAACAATACGAAACGTATACCTTGCTCAATATACAACATATTCATAGTAAGATCAAAATCTAAAGGGATTTTGTAGGTTTAGTTGATAACACTCTAGTAAGTATCACACAGAATACATAATTACAGTGGGGTATTTATATTGAAATATTAACGAGGATATTAAGCTCGCTGCGTTCACCGTTCGTAACACCACACAGTTAAGCAGAACAGTCTGTTATAAAAAGGATAGAATTAGGCTAAACAGCTCTTCATAATACTTGCCGTATTGCTGTATGGTGTGAAGAATTTGGTGGTGAATTTGATCGGTTTAAACTATTTGATAAGCACGACTTTCTGTTAACTTAAATGTAAATTAGCTGAAAATTTTTACTAAACATTAGTTTCCTTTTGTACGAAGTATGACGACTGTATATAATATGTAATTTAGATTTATAATTTTGCCTATTTTATTTAGTAATTTTTGTTTTCAACATTTCTTTTTACTTTATTAGATCAAATCAGATCAGACGAGACCAGGCTAGACCAATCCAAACGAGATAAGATCATATCAGATAAATTGAATTCAAAAAATATTAATGCATATTTTGTTGTTTCGTAGCTCCATTTCCGTTTTATTTGTTCAGTATTACACATGTTTAAGCAATAACTTTTCACAGACGCATTTACAGCTAACTAAGCTAAACTTTGAAAGTACTGGAATGAAGGTAATAGTTGATTGTTGGAATATCGCTCTATCTTTGGATACTTGCGTAAGTTCAAACAAATAAGGAAAACAAAGAACATTAACATCAGACATTTCTAAATCCACCATCCGATGAATTTAGACAAAAAATAGTGCGGTTTTATGAAACCACGAAGCAAGTGGAACTTTTTTTCATATTGTAGGCATTTAACTGAATATTTTCGGAAACTATTCGATATAGGGTAGTACAATCGCGTTTTTAATCTTAACTTAATAATTGGAATGATAATAGAAAATTAGTAGATAAGATACCCAAGTATTAATTTTAATTTCAATATGCGTATTAAAGTACGGAATACATAATAAATACAGTCATTCAGATGACGCATTTTATAAACTGATCACTATATTTATTGCAATCATTGAATTATTTTGAATTAAGCCATGGGCGCCGCCATATTGGCCTTTGCTGCTCTGCCGAGCGCCTTTCGAACACCTATTCTGCGGCCGGCTGTAATGCGACATGTGATAGATGGAGGAAAAAATATGGGACGAATTTTATCACTTTAAATATTATAGAGATTTGAATTACATTTATATTTAAACTAGCTGACCCGTGCGACTTCGTCTGCACCAAATCGGTTATTACCGGTTTCGATTGTACTTTTAAACGCGAAAAATCTAAATACATCTCAAAACCCGATTGCAGCGATACCTACTGTTTCAAATTGTGAATCCCAACTATCCAGGGACTCACTCAAACATATACCCAGTTGGTATGTGAGAAATATTTTAAAATATGCTTTGAACCCGTTCGCAGCATCACCTACCAGGTCCAATTAAGATAACAAATAACCTACATATATTGCCGATAAATGTCTTCCCAGTACGTTGTCCCAGTACCTTCTGTCCCAATAAGCCTACAACCCGTTCGTAACATCATCTACCGGGTTCAATTAAAATAAAAACTAACCTACGTATATTGGCAGTAATGTAAAAAAAGCTTGAGAGGTCCATGGACCTCCAGTTGGAACGTAGTTCCTTTCCCTTTTTTGTAGGCGTTTACTATACGCTCAGTATAGTTTACATTATAAAATATCAAGTTGATAGAGTTAAATTGTAATTTAAACGTTAAAATATATTCATAAAATAAATAATGATAAATTAAACACTGAATGACATCATAACTATTTTCAACTTGTATTAAAACTTTTTCACACTACATTGTATTAAAGAAAAACATAAATATTAAAAAGATATGAGCAACATGTGTCATCTGTCACTTGCCTGTGACTATTTGTCTAAGAGCTAGGCAACGGTTTCGACAGCGAATTGGCTGCCGGTAAACCTTTACAGGCAAAAATATTGAACTTTATATAATTTTAGAATGTTTTGTTTTTCACTAACTTTTAAACGCTACTAAAACGTGAATTTATTATTGCCAGACATTTTTGATATTAACAATAATGTGCCCGATGCAATTTTTTGTAAATAAAGAAGTATGTTCAAACCATGTTAAGATATCTGTAATTTTATTGAAGTTATATTTCTTTTGGCGCGTTAGGGAAAAATGATGAGAGTAAATTTTTACGTTGCGCGCACACACCGTCACGAAAAACCGACACCCTGAAGTTAGCTATAGTCAACATTTTGTTTCTTTGTATTTGTTGTTTGTATTTCTTTATATTAAAACTTTCATTGTATTAAATACCTTTTTTTTATTGTTAGTGTCGTTTTTTCTACAAACGTAGAATAAGGCGCAAGATAAAATTTTTGAAAAGATTTTTACTTGTTACGCCAAAGAAGTATAACTTCTAATGCGTGTACATAAGTACACACACATACTTTTTTTTAATATTATTTTATTTCAACATAAAAAAGGGTAAATTAAAAATATAATGTATTTTTTTATGTCATAGGAGGCAAACGGACAGGTGGGTCACCTGGTGTTAAGTAATAACTACCGTCCATAGACACTTGCAACACCAGGAGAGTCGTAAGTGCCTTGCCAACCTGTGTTGGAGGGGGAGGAAGCGGAAGGGGAGAGGAGGAAGGGGAAGAGAGGTGGGCCTCTCCGGTGCTCTCACTAATCGAACGAAACGCACTAATGCAAGCATTGTTACTTCCCGTCGGCTTTTTGTTAAAGGGTGGTACTACCCCCGGGCGAGCCGACCCATTCATCCTGAAACCAGTAATAGCTTCAGCGTGGCTCTACCCCCTACCAAAACCTATGTATAGAATAACTTAGTTATAACTCTAGCTTAGCGCAACACTGGCTGTATAATAAAGATAGCCATAATTGTGGAAGAGCCTGGTTAACAAAATGAAATATGTTCTTTGCAAGGGAAAAAATAAAATGGTTTGAAATGAATTATTTTGTTTATAAAGAATATCACCAGGCACATTATTGTCAATAACAAAATTGTCTGGCAGTGAAAAATTCATGTTTTTAATAGCGTATAAACGTTAAACTTATAAAAGTTACTGACAAAAAATGTTCCTTAAATTATTTATAAATCAAAATGTTGATCTGTAAAGGTGTAATTCGCATTAAAAAATACAACGTTAACCGGCTACCAGGTATCCTGAATCGTGTTTGGAAGGGCATAATATATCTTCATATTAAAGAACCAACTTTTCTTAAATTCTCGTTCTTCCAACGTTGCTGGCTCTTATACTAAAGTGTCGCAAAAAAGTCTAGTTACATTAACTAATTTCTTTTCTTTCGTTATCCTGGAGAACCCCTTGCGTTTTATGGGTCAAAAAGTATCCTAAATGTAACCTTGTAATGTACAGATTTGGCTTTGTTACAGTTTTATTATAGTATAGATAAATAAATAAATCTTGTCACCTTTGTTTAGCAAACATTTTTTTATACAATGAAATAAATGTAACAACATAAGTGACAGTTTCGTCTACATAAATGTTTTATACGTGGTCGTTTTTTTGGTATTTTTTTTTTGAAGTAGCATATGGAAATATACCTTAATTTTTTAGCTAATCTGTCTGCTATATATAGCACAAAGAAAATTTACCAAAATTCGTCAAGAATATCATGAACTACATTTTTTTTACTTTCGTCCGTTATCCTGGAGAATCCCTTGCGTTTTATAAGATAAAAAGTATCCTAGATGTAACCTTGTGATATTGGTTATAACTGTGCCAAATTTCATCTAAATTGGTTCAGTACTTTCAGAGTGATTCGTGTTTAAAGGTATAGACAAACAGGCAGATCCTGGAGAATCCATTGCGTTTTATGGGACAAAAAGTATCCTAAATGTAATCTCGTAACATTAGTTATCACTGTGCCAAGTTTCGTCAAAATCGGTTCAGTACTTTCCGAGTGATGCGCGTTCACAGAGACAGACAGACAGACAGACAGACAAAAATTTTAAAAGGGTTAGTTTTGGCTTCTATATCGATAACAAAGCCTACCCCGATCAAAATTTTCAAAAAATATTTAATGTACAGATTTTACCTTGCTACAGTTTTATTATAATATAGATAAACAACCTTTCCGTAACGTAAAAAATAACCGGATGACCTGGCAGTTATACAAGGAAACGTTTAGCACAACATATAAAATGAATTACATAATCCTCCTCATTGCATAATGAGGCTTCTTAATAAAGTAAATTTTATGATATCAGTTACGCCGACAATGTTGTACAATTATTAAAGCTGAAATGGAAGCATTATGATTATTCTATAAATTCATTTATTTATCTGTAAGATGTAATTACTTACTGAAGAATGCAAATGAAAAAATTAAAGGAATAATTCTTAAAAGGAATAAATCTATTAACACGGTAATTTTAAAAATTCTGCAGTTTTACAGCTATATCCGTTAATAATTTATAATCAGTGACTACAATAAAAATTGGATCGAAATGTTTTATCGCGCTTATTTATAATCAATACTTTTTTTATTGCTTTATTTTTGTTTATTTTTGTTTAGTGTTTATTTTTCTATTTCATCTTGCAAAATTATTGAAAGTTTCGATTGTCGCATTGGTTAATACCGATTGATTGAATACACTAAAATATATTCGATACACTCGAATTTTGGTAGTTTAATTTAATAATAATTTAATGTATGTCCGGAAAACCTTTGAAAAACTGAATTTAGTAAAAGACCGGCATAATCTAAATACTAGAAATTGTAATAAACTGGTGGTCCCATGTTTCATACTTAGCAAAACCAGTAATAGTTTTTTAGGTAATAGTGATAGGTTCTACAATAAAGTCCCAAAGCATGTTACCGATTTGCCGGACTGTAAATTTAAGCGCCATGTCAAACGGGTTTTAGTTTCAAAAGGATATTATAGAGTGGATCAGTATGTGAATGATAGTGATGTCTGGAATTGACTCCTCTCTGTGTATCCATGCTTTTAGTATAATATATTGGAAATATATGTTAAAAAAATGTACCCGATCGAGTTTCTTGCCGGTTCTTCTCGATGACTGGGTTGTTTTCCGAACCGGTAGTAGTCTTTGACGTTCATAAGTGCCTTATTAGGGCCTAAACTGAATAAAGTATTTTTGATTTGATTTGAGTTTAGTAGTAGAGAGTAGTTTGGTTATATGAGAAAAACTATCCATGAATAAATCTAGCCAATATTTGTATTATGAATTGTAGGTCATATCTTTACTTAGACTTTGGTTTTTTCATGATTACATCCTTGAATAATTCGCATTTCTTGTCGATGTTCGAGTTTATGTTCTCTTGTGTTTGTAAATTTTTGCGAGGATCTCGTTACGTTTATTTGATTTAGAGCGTGAATTTGCCACTTAATGTGACAATAACGACGACCTCGTATCGAATTTGATCGAGTTTTTTTCTGATAAGAACCGATAGTTTTATGAGCACGGGATCATGAAGTCACCATAAATATAGCTAAAGGCTATCAAACAGAATGAAAAATATTTGCGAATTGAAACTCATTTCTTTATAAGAAAAATGAATCTTATTACTCACTTTTGAAGTGTTATATCTTAAAATACTACAGAAAGAAGATATTATTTTTGCAACATGATTCACATATTTAGAATTAGCAGTTTCCACTCCGGCTTAGCCCGCGTTTTCTGTACAGTATTTATTTTCGATTCTTTATTTTATATTTATTTATCTATACTAGCTGTGGCCATGTCCACGTCCGCGTGGAATATCATGTATAAAAACAGTGATAAATAAAAGCCTTCGCAAATATGTGTATCGAAAATCATAATCAAAGGTTTAACCAGGCCTCATCCTTTATTAACGATTCTACTCTTCGAGACACTACGACATTCATTGTTCACACTCTGAATCTATATACCTGACCTTCAAGACACTGTGTGGCACTAAAACAACTATCAGTCATAGGTCAGATACTTATATTGAATTAAACAGCTCGTCGAAATTTTAAAGGCAAGTAAAGTGTTCTAACGGTCTTATTCGATAGCGAGACTAACCTAATTATTGTACCGCCATTTAATCTCAACTCGGAAATAAGCAAACTTTATTGCCAGATATGTACCCTCAATCAAACAGCAATGCAATACAATCGGAAGATTAAAGGTTAATAGCGAAATTTAAGAAAAACCTATTCGCGACACGGCAGTCGAAATAATGACAAAGTCTATATCAAATATTTACCGATATTTTCTTAGAATAAGCGCTTAGCATTTTATCAACGAATTTCAGGTTTCATTCAATCTGTAATGCAGCAAATCGAAAATCGATTAATATTTATCGAATATAATAATCTTATGTTAATTACGTAACACCTGTAAACAAATAGTAAAAACTGCTTAAGAAATAATCTTATAGCCTTAAATTGTGTGACATGTGAAAATGCACCTTGGCCAAATTCGTAAAGTTTTTAAATAAAACATAAAAATATTATGGCACATGTAGCATTCATATTATTTATGATTATTTTACATGCTTAGGTTATATTTAAAGCTACTTTAATAGTTTTAGCGTCCTATATGAAAGATTAATAAAAGTTAATATTTTTGTTTTAATAACAGGTACTTAATATTTTAACAACTGTAAAAATAATATTATTAGTTATTCAATGAATAATTTGTGTTTTGCTACACCTAAGTGTTCAGCTCATTTTTATTATTATTATACTTTTTATTTTAATATTTTTTATTTGCACTACCTACACTAGCTTTTAATTTCTACAATATTCCCTGGTTAGCTGAAAGAAAATGCTTTGTGGAGTTAAAGTCTCCAGCGTACGAACTAAAAAGTGCATTCATTCAAAACTATAATTCGAAATAAACAAAAAAAAAACGATTTTTTCCCCTATATCTTTAATGTCATGATTTCGTTTCTTTAGTGTTTTATATATGAACGTACATATACATATATGTGTGTAAAATATATCTTCTATATTAATGCAGTCTATAAATTATTACCATACCTAATTTCATCAAAATCCGTCCATTAGTTATTGCGTTTTTTTTACAATTCTCTTATAAGTAAGATATACATATATATGAATGTACATATATATCAAATATATCCTGTTATACCGGTATATAAACTATTACCATGGTAATATTTTGAAACTATAAAAAATTCAACAGCATTTATAAAAAAAGTTGAAATACATTTTATTCTATAATTAATACCGTGTAGAAAAAAGAACACATTTGGATGGTCCAAACATGACCCGTTCGTTAACGCTAAGGCTGCCTCGAAAGTCTATCTATAATATATTATTTTATTATAGGCAGTTCTTGATAGAAAAATACGAGAATAAACTTAATCAATATAAAACAATAATAAAAAGTCGCTGTTAATCAAACACATGATAATTTACATAATTCTGTTATTAAATTTGTAAGACCTCTGACACCATAATTTTTATCAATAAAACTTTGATTGTGGCTGGAGTGTACGTCAGTGAGTCATATTCGTATATAAGACGATCTTGAGTCTCTCTAATTTATATTTAACTCTTGTAGTCGTCCAGGGGGGTCGTGTGATAGCTAAACAACTTGAGGTAATAATTATTATATTTTTTAATTTTTAAATATATTTTTGTCTATTCCAAAATGTAACTATTCATTGAAATAGATGGATTTTTGGACACTAGCATTTACTGACACTTATCTTTTAAAAGATAAGAGAAATTTATTTGAACATGTTTATTTTATTATGGAAATTATCCTCGTGTATTATACTATTCTTTCTTAGAATTTCTTGTATTTTTAATTTCTATTCCATCTTTTTGATACTGCATAAGTTTTAGCGTTTGACCACAATCATCTCCGATTTTAAATGAGGTGATTTTGAATGGGGTCCTAGATGGTAAAAATGATAAATGGGACTAGCAATCAAGTACATCATCCTGAACACACCAATAGGCTCTTGGCAACAGATTTTGAACTTGAGGATCCGTAGCCTAGCTAGGTGAACTTAGCTTTTAAAACATCACGATGTTTTCCTTCAGCGTTAAAATCCGGCTCTGTCGCAACGATTCGAACCTACGCTTGTACACGCTATCAATTTAGTTACCGTCACTTCATAGCTATTATATATCAGCTATTTTTTATATCATAGGAGGCAAACAAACATGCGGTTCACCTGATGTTAAGTGATCACCACCATCCATAGACACCAACAATACCAGGGGAGTTGCTAATGCGTTGCCAGCCTGTGTTTTGGGGGAGGGGAGGTGAGCCTCCGGGGCTCTCACTGACCGAACGAAACGCAACAATGCAAGCACTGTTACTTCACGTCGGTTTTCTGTGAGAGAGTGGTACTACCCCGAGGGAGCCGACCCATTCATATTGAAACCGGTAATAGCTTTAGCGTGGCTCTACCACCTCTAGAGTAAATCCTCTATGTATGTAAATTAATATTTTCCTTCTTTTAAATTCTATTTCCAAAGTTGAAAGCATGTGTTGTCAGTGTAGATATAGTCTAAAGATAGATTAAATGGAATAAGTTCACAGTCCCAAAATGTCCTTAATAAGGGCTGCTATTCTGTATTATTATTATTAGAATGCCATAGGGTTTAGTTACCAATTTGTATCCGGGTATGGTATATATTCGTTTGCTATTTACGTTTATAACAGGATTACGTGGAAAATATCTCAAAGATTCTCTATAACAATTAAATCTTCAGTGCTTTATACCTGCTAAAGGAACAATTTCCAGGAATGTTATTTAGCGTATAGAAACAAACCAAGTATACATTGAGTAGTTTCTTAATCTATTTTACAGTGCTTATAATGCCCCAGGGGTCTAATAATATTGATATTTTTTTACAATCATTGATATCTTGTTAAACCTTTGATCTCTCTTTTAATATAAACAATAAATGTTGGTATTTTTAATGAATCGTGAATTTTGTTTATTTATCTCGTCTATCAACGCAAAGCTTTATATATAATACAATTATAGCGATAAAAAATAGTATGTTTTATTTGATAAAAGTTTGAAACCACCTAGTTTGTCGAAATATATAGAAGCATCAGAAAGGTTACTTAGGAATTTGCAACACGCAGGTGTTCTTTTAGATTTGAGTAATTTGTGGCTTATATTTTTGTAATGTAATATATAGATATAAAACTTCATAGAACGTGTCTAAATTAAAATAGGTAATAATAGGTATTTTTAAATGTAAAAATAAATACACTACTGGTACTGAATATTAATCCATATGCGTCGTTCGCATGAACCAACAAGGACAAGTCTTAGTAGTCATCTTTAAAAGGTCTTACGTTGTGTACTATTATCATTATTAATTTATAGAATTGTTTTAAATGTTATCATTTGTATTTAATTGTTAACAGATTATCAAAAGAAATTTTGCAATAATGGCAACCAAGAACCTTGCTGGACCATCTCCTTACCTTTTTAAGAACACTTATCCCGCGGACGACTACTTACATACAGAGTAAGTTGTATGCCATTGATATTTTCGTCAAATATCTTTAAGTACCTATATTTTGAAGTCAACCAGTGAAATATTACTTTGTTTCTGATAGTTTGAATTTATTCAACTGATAACTCTTATTAATTTTTCCCTTCAATATTTCTTTGCTTTTGTGTTGCTTAATAAAAGTGTTTCTATTTCAGGTTTCTCAATCATGTTACTTTTAACCACAAGTCCAAAACCCAAGCGGCCCCAGTAGTCGGTGCTATCTTTGGTCTTGGCCGTGCTGGTTCCATACATTTATCTAATATCATCAAAAACCCCCGTGTTCACTTAAAATATATCGTCGATGACCGCAGCGAAAATTTTGCTGACTTGAAGAAGTACTGGAACGTTAAAGACACTCCCATATTCTTAACTTCCAAGGATGCAGCACGTGTTTATAACGATAAGGAGTAAGTTTTTGTTTTGCATTCATAGCTTAAGTATTTAACTTCAATGATTGTTTATTTGCTTGACAATGGAATCCAAGGTATATTAAATGTCTGCATACTGACATTTTTGTGTAAATATTAGATACATTCATTTGAAATGAAACTGGGTATGGTAATTGTTTAAAATTTTGCTATTACGATAATAAGCATTATGATAATTGATAAGTTTTAAATTTATAGCAAACTAGCTTTTATCCGTGGCTTCCCTCGCGCTTATATAAATTTAACCTATTCCATAAGAATAATCCTTTTTGTGCATAAAAAGCACCTTTTGTACCTTTCTTTATGCCTGACAACGTATATACGAAATTTCATTATAATCGGTTAAGGGACTTGGTTAGGATTTAAGTATTATGGTATGAGCTACATCATTTCTTATTTAATCACAATGATTACTAGCCTTTAAAAGTGTCCTTGTCCGTGGTGTGTTCCAAGGAAACTGGAACATGAAACTTTGAAACCTGGATATGTGTTTTAAAATTTGTTCACACAGTGGTAGAAAATAATTGAATTTGAAAAAGAGTTTATCTGATATCACAATTGCTGACCAAAATTACTTGTTCATAAATAATTTTTATATTGTAAGTAGTATAACTTAATTCTTATAATTACAGAGTGAATGTTGTATTCGTCGCCTCTCCAACTTGGACACATCATGACATCGTTGTTAACTCTATTGCTAACAACAAAGATGTGTTCTGTGAGAAGCCTATCGCTGAGAACGTGGAAGATACCAAGAAGTGCTACGCAGCCGCTAAGGCCAAGGGCCGTGTTCTGTTCGCCGCTTTCAACAGACGTTTTGACCCGGCTTACAGAAACCTTAAGATCAAAGTTCGCAACGGAGAAGTTGGTCATGTTCAGATCTTGAAAGTTACAGCTAGAGATTCTCCTATTCCCACTGTCGAATACTTGAAAGCTTCAGGTAATTTATACACACTATTCACATAATTTGGTTTAAATTAGTTCGTTTCGATAGTCAAAATTTTAGCAAATTATTTGCGTTAATGGTCCTGTTCCAGATTCACTTACTTTGTGGCATTTGTTGACACTGAATATTCCTCTCTTGGTTTTTCGAGTTTACATATTTTTTTAATAATAGATAATATATGTATAATTAGGTGCTGTATAGTAATTTTGTTGAGGCAGTGTAAAAAAAATATCACATATTGTAACGCAGGTGGTGTCTTCCACGACTGTTTGGTGCACGATTTCGATATGTCCTGCTGGGTCCTTGGGGAGCTACCCATCCGTGTGCAGGCATCAGCCGCTGCTCTCATTCCCGAAGTCAAGGCTATCGATGACTTCGACACCATTGCTTTCTTGCTCACTTTCCCATCTGGCGCAGTGGTTCTTGGTGACAACAGCCGTTATTCTGCATACGGTTACGATCAGAGGCTCGAAGCTTTCGGAGGGAAAGGTAAATTTTAGCGAAATTTGTTTTGTAGTTCCTAGTTAAGTAAATAGTTAAAAAGTTAGTTGTTTGTAAATAATGTCATCATCATCTTCAATATAATATTAATACATTTTAAGATATCAACATTGTTTTGTGTTGTTACCTTACCAAAAGAAAACGTTGTGAGATAATGCAATTTTAACCATGACATTCCTTTATGAGTATACTTTTAGATACAAATTAATAATTAGTATTCCGTTATCAGGCATGATCAAGGTAGAAAACGAAAGACCCTGCCATTCGACAGAGGTAGTGCTTGGACATGAGGGAGTTAAGTTGACTCCTATCTTCTACTCATTCCCGTCCCGTTTCAAGCTCGCCTATGCAAATGAAATGGAACATTTCTTGGATGTTGTACAGAGTAAGTTGATATTAACTTTAAAAAAATTATGTAATAATGTTATAAATTCAGTGTAACGTACACTGTAATATATCTAGCAAGCATCCTTTATCGTTACTCTAATACATTGATTATAATACATTTTCTTAACAGATGGGGTGCCTATGGAAGTAACTAGCTGGCAAACTTTGGCTGTAAGCAAGATCGCCACTGCTGCTGAAGAGAGCGCACGAACTGGAAAAGCTGTAGAGATTGACTGGTCAGGAGATGACATACCGGCTCAATACTCTTAAACGTCTTCGCACTCCTCGATCTACCTAGGCTTTCGCAATTATTATTGTTATAAATTCGCTACACGGTTAATTGTATTGTTTTGTATGGTATATGATATAATGATTAAAAAATAAAATAAATGCGCATTAAAAAAATATGTTTTTTAAATCTATACCTGTAATATATAGTTTTATCTGTCATGTAATTTCTCGCAAACAGTCTTCATTACACCGTACTCTGTAAAGTACATTGGTGACGAGTAATACATTTTAAAATGTATTGTCAATCTATCTGTTTGTCTAGATTTAATTCAAAAGCGGTGTAACCCATTTTAGACGAAAATTTTTATTTGTCTTTTCGTATATATACACGTCACGAAAAATAGAAATAATATTCTGGCAGAGGGAAAAAAAATCAAAGAGATTTAATTTATATCTATATATACTCTATTTCTATAAACTCAAATGATTTTTATGAAATTTTGTACACAGCGAGTATATCTTTTTCCTAATTTTAAAACAGTAAACAGTAAAATTTTATAATAACTAGCGAAAAATTCAAAGAGATTTAATTTATATATACTCTATTTCTATAAACTCAAATGATTTTTATGAAATTTTGTACACAGCGAGTATATCTTTTTCCTAATTTTAAAACAGTTAACAGTAAAATTTTATAATAACTAGCGACCCGCCCCAGCTTCGCACGGGTGCAATGGAGATATCCATTTGTAAAATTTTATAATAACTAGCGACCCGCCCCAGCTTCGCACGTTTAATGAAATTCTGTTAAGGGCAGTTTTGATCTACATGACATGTTCGACATATGTAAACGTATGTAATGTATTTAATTGGATAAGGAATAATACTGTAATGTATAAAATAGCTTTATAAATAACATAATATTTTTTGTACAAATATAACAATGATTACTGTGCGTTATCCTTTAGAGATAAATATATATCATCGCAGACTTTTTATTGAACTTTTTAAGATATAAAATACCGTAGTACATTAATTTTATCTATATTGTAAGGTTTAGCCAGCGTTTGCGATTTAAGCGCACAAAGGTGTGTATGTTACGAGATCACAATACAAAGCTTTGAATTTTTTGGCTTTTCTGTACTATAATATGTATGTATTATATATATAAAATTTCGCCTTGAATCACTCTATCTACTGCTGAACACTGTATTAAAATTCGTTGAATAGTGTAAAAGATCTTTAGATGTAGAGAAAAGATCTTAGGAAACAGACAGCGGAAGCGACTTCATTTTATACAATGTAAAGATAAGTCATTAAAGTTATAAAAAGTAAGTATGAATCTTTAACAAGCAATTTTTTTATTACGCTTAAATTTAAATGTGTATACCTTCTAAGGCATTCAATCAAATGATATGCAGTAATAGGAAATTTTAAGGTATATTAAATGCTCAACGTCGTTAATGCTAATTCAATAAGTGCTAAGTCATAAATGGAGAAGGCAGAGGGGAGGTGGGTTATCTGGCGCTCTCACTGACGAACGAAAAGAAACAATGCAAGCACTGTTACTTCATGTCGGTTTTCTGCGAGAGGGTGGTACTACTACCCCAGGCGAGCCGACCCATTTATGCTGAAACCAGTAATAGCTTCAGCGTGGCTCTACCACCTCTAAAAATCTGATGTATTCAAGTGCAAATTTTGTTTCCTTTCACGCAGCTCTCTACTTTCTGTGCAATGCCTTCATCTATTTCCTTTTCATGAATCGTTACAAACTTTTACTTTCCTATACAATTTTAATGGAAAAGTGAAATTTCCTATGAAGAGAGAAGTTGAAATGCGCGCTCGTCTCTTTACTGCTAAAGAATGGGAGTCAGTATATGGTTATGGACATTAGTACTTTCTGTGCAATGCCTTCATCTATTTCCTTTTCATGAATCGATACAAACTTTTACTTTGCTATACAATTTTAATAGAAAAGTGAACAATTCCTATGAAGAGAGAAGTTGGAATGCGCGCTCGTCTCTTTACTGCTCAAGAATGGGAGTCAGTATATGGTTAAGGACATTAATGTCTCCGATTATCGGAACAAAATTTGACAATACCATACTCATATTGTCCGTCTCCTTGCAATAAGGTTTGGGTATCTCTACATCGCTGCTATTAATGTGATATTGTCAACCCATTCGGCCAATATTTTACTTCTAGAAAAGATTCCTTTGTTTTTAAAAACAATAATATCAGTATTTATTTTTTATAAATCGAGAACCAAATAAAAATGCACAAACTAGACATGTTATTGTACCAATCGTGAGCGTGGATTTCCTCGATTTATACGAGAGATTGTGATTCATACAAATAAAAATACCACTGATTTAAAAAGTAATACATACAATAATTATAACAATAGTATATTGCTGAAATAGTTATCACAATTATGATTCATTTATTCATGGCGCTGCTTTTCACCCGGACCCATTCTCGATAATGGCCTTGGATGAGAAAAAGAAGGGGTAGGTCAAGGCTAAACGCTAAGGAGGCGGCAGTTTGACCGCCTCCTCCCACCGTAGCCGGACCTAAGGAAGATGGGTCGGGGGGCCCATCTTCCTAGTGCACAGGTCCGGTGGACGGAGGAGACGGCCGATGTGTACCCGGCTGTCTCCTAACAGGACGAGGCCCGGTGGCAGCGACATCGCTGCTGCGCCAACCGCTGGGGCGGCACGATGAAGTCTATAGAGATCTCGTGCCGCCCCAACTTAGCGGTAGACGTACACCGTGGGGTTTTAGTCCGTGCGAGACGGACATAACCCACCCTCTCCCCCGAGAGGGTGGTGTATCCATAAGGGATTTCCCCACGTAAAAAAAAAGACTAAACGCTCAAGGATAAGTCTTAAATCGCTTATACAATTCTTAAGTGTACATTATTACAGAAACATAATTAGATAATCGGAAATATAGATAAAGTTTATGTATACCGTTGTTTATCTGCGATTTTAAGAAATCCCTATTAGTTATTCATAAATATGCGTGCAGACTGAGCAATCTACAAAGCGAGTGAAATATCGCTCCACATTTTAGCAAAAGCATATTTAATAATACGTCTTTCTGCTGTATTGTACTACTGTACTGTAGGCTTTTTCATCTCTTACAGATGATTCATGTAGTATTCCGAAGGCACTCTCATAGGTGGCTAGCGAGGCCGATCCGGGAAAGGATCCCCGGCCGCACATCTGACAAGTATACGTTCCCCCAGGAGGACGGGGAATGGATGCCTGCTCAGGACGCCTCGTGTGTTTTTCGTTGAGTAGTTGAAACCAGGCGAAGTCGTGCTTTGATTGACCTTCGTGGGTTAGGCGACACCATTTAGCACCGTGCTAGCCCCGCCCATTTACTACTCGAGATGTTAAATGTTGCCATGTCTCGTTTAGCACAATCCTTAAAGCGGAGCATAGGACGACCGACAGACCTGTTTGCATATGCAACCTCTCCGAGCAATTTGCCAGGGCAATTTGTACTACTATGCTTCGGAATAATAAAGTGAAACTTCATTTCTCCATTCGATAAATTAAATGATTTGTGATTGTTATAATTACTTATTTAATTATCACGTTAATGTTAACACTTTGTTAAGGGTTTTTCCATTATAATTTGTTTAAAATTGAGTAAGTGTTCCCGATTTAATATTAAGCTATATATAAGCATATACAGTGGTGGTCATATAATTAGAAACACTTCTTATGAATAAATAAAGTATAACTTCAACGTACAAACGTTTGTAAAAAATATACACGTTCAATAATTAATAATCATGCAATAATATAGCCACTCAAATAAAAAACTCATTAAATGCATAAAATATAAAACGTATCTTACTTTTAATTACAAAATGAATCTTACACATGTAGAAGTTTATTTTCTGTTACTAGCCGCTTGGACGTCTAATTAGAAACATCTAAAAAAAGCATCAACACCTCGTTCTTTTTTTGAAATTGGTGTATCAAATTTCTTTCTTGGCTTTTTCTATTATTTTGGCGGCAATTCAAAATTTAATCTGAATTTTATTTTGTTCATAATGGGCAAAAATAAAAGTTGTGAAGCGTCAACTTGGCAAATAGTTGTTAATTGAAATATAGATCATAAGTGGGCGTACAGAAGAATAGCTGAGCATTTACATTGTTCTGTTAAGAAACTTTTACACATGAAACTGTTGAAAATGTTCTTAGAAAGGCTCGGCCAAGAAAAATCTCTCCCAGAGAAGATACGCTCGTTAATCGTTCGTGTTAATAAAAAAGACATCTCGTCAAGACTTATACGCCGAAGATTAGTGGAAGCTAAATTGTTTGGAAGAATCTCTCGAAAGGTACCGCTTCTTACCAAGCAACACCCGGAGAAGCGATTATTATTCGCTAAAAAATATGTTACTTGAACGGTACGGGAATGAAAAAAAAGTATTATTTGAGTTGAAACAAAAATAAATATGATAAATTCCGATGGAAAGCGCTATGTTAGACGTCCTGTAAACAATGCTTTTAATTATAAATATACAAGGAGTATAGTCAAACACGGTGGCGGTAACATTAAAGTTTGGGGGTGTTTTACCGGATGTGGAGTTGGACTCGTTCGGAAGATTGAAGGTACAATGGATCAAGTCCCTACAATTCCCTACAAATCAAGTCCGATTCCCTACTCGGACGATCATTTGCCTGTAACCTGGATCTTTCAGCATGACATGACACTAAACACACGGCCAATAGCGTCAAATGTTTCCTTAGCGAAAAGCGTATATCCGTTTTAGGCTGGCCAGCAAATAGTCCGGATTTAAGCCCAATAGAACATCTCTGGTATATTGTTAAAAATAAAGACTCAAACAAACGTAACACCAGTTAAAACGAATTATATGAAGCATTTTTTGAAGCATGAAATTCAATCCCCCTAGAAAAATATATGAAATTGATTGAATGCTATTATTGAAAATAAGGGATACGCCACTAAATATTAATTATAACTATTGGTAGGCTATTGGTAGGCTGTTGATAGTCGCTATTCCGTAAATAACAATACTAATACTTAAAAAAATATCGTTTTTTATACTTTTTTGTTATTGTTTCTAATTAGTTGACCATTATTGTTCATACCTTAAAACTGATTTAAATGTTTGTCCGTAATGTAATATTGAAATTGCACTTGTGTAGTGGGATTTATATTGTTTTTCTAATAAATGATAAATTGTTGAACATATTGTTATCCTATTTATTGTTTAATTTCAAAATTAAAACGATTGCGGTGAAGTATCTTACATAATTTCAAGGACCGTTGGTAGTGTTTCTAATTATACGACCACTACTGTATATGTTAATGAATTTTAGTATTTATTCTAATTACATGAAACGTTAAAATTGCTAATATTTATTATATGACTATTTAACCATAATCTTTTTCAGTTCTGTTTGACCCAGACTAGATCAGTTTTCCAGTTCGTTCAAACCAATCATAACAAAGTAAACAAAGAATAAGATAACGCTTTACTCACCTAACACTTCTGACTTCTCTGACAAGATTAGTTATGCCGGTGTCCAATAGAACTGGCAGTATCACAGATACGATTTCTTTACCGTCTTTACCTTGGCTCACGTCAGCAGCACGGACACATAACTGCAATAATTAAAAAACCACTGATATAATTCGATTTACACTACATTTAAGATTAGTTTTTCTAGTTCCATGGCGATTATTTGTTTTATCTGAGCTAATTCTTGTCCATTACCATATATTTTTACTGTATTTAACTTTCTTAAGACCACTTAACACCTACAACCCTTTTTATTGACTTCAATGTACTATAAATCTCACAGAATTCTTAATCAAGACAAATTTCTTACAAAATAGCTACGCTTGGTCAAATTCGACAAGTTATATATAAAACATTACCCGATAGCTAAAACCCAACGCGAATGATACTTTCGGTCAATACAATAGCGTACAAGGCTGCTGAGTTATGGATATAATTTTTTTAATCGATAATATTTCAACTTAAACCGAAACATTATATCAGTATAAAAGTTTTTAATAAACACATTCTTTAATGTGTTCGACAATATTTTCTACCTACTTCCAAAATGGAGAAGGTTATATGTTTGGTTGTGTGTATTCTTTTATCTTTATTGATGTCTTCGCCATGATGAACAGATTTTTTTTTAATTGGTTTTTCTCAGGGTCTTTATTTCAAAAAGATATTAAACCCCTAAGGGGGAAAATACTGCTATTTGATTTCAATGCCTTCTCGACTTCGTTTAACTATGTTTATTGAGGTCTTCGTTATTTGTGAACCGATTTTTTTTATTGGTTTTTCTCAGGGTCTTTATTTCAAAAAATATATTAAACCCCTAAGGGAGAAAATACTGCTATTTGATTTCAATGCCTTCTTGACTTCGTACGTTCACCGATATTTTCATCGATTTTAAATATTTTTTTATTTTATCTGAATAACAAATACTTGATGCTGGTCTCATTAAAAAAAACAATGCTCTAACCCTAAGGTTCGAAAATAGAGGGAAGAACAGCGCTTATATGAATTCCAGTCACTTCCCACTAGCTAATTTTAATAAAAACTTTGCACAACCTGCATATACCGTTATACTAAAAATGAGAAAACAACCAATTTCTGCAAGAAGATTAAACCGATTTCAGTATCAATAAACTCTAAAGTAACAAAAAAGGTACGAAAAATTACTAAATTATTACTCTAGATTAAATAGTATATGCGTTACCACCTCTATAATATATCTGAAGTCGTTTCCAACCCAAACTCATAGCATCTACTTAAAAACTTTAGGTGCACTCTCGCGTCCCGCGACAAATATTTCAATAGTACATATATAGCGATTGTCTACTACAACCTATTTACCTATCACAAACATGAAATTTGGGTTGGTACCGACTTCAAATAAATTATTAGGTAGCGCATATGCTAACCTAATTTAATTAACTTAAAGTAATCATTTAGTTATTTTTCGCTTTTAGTGCCTCTTTGTTTCATTAGCATTTTTTGATATTGCAGTATTTTTTTTTTTCATTTTCTTATAAAGTATAAAAAGGTATATGGATAAAACGAAGCGTGATATTTATATAGACTATCGAAAATCAGGGATAGTTTTTAATATTTCAGAGTATACAGCTACACGTCTTTTGGCGTGAAGGCAGTTAAAGATATTAATATAGAAATACTCGTAAAAATTGTCTAGACTTTCATTATTCGATCCCGTCGAACATACTACAGACAAATAATTCCAAGCGTCGAGAATAGCAATATTCGACAGGTGTAAAATGAACGTGTGGTTCCTTAAGAAACGTGCGCGATTGCTATCATTGTGAGTTTGTGCCATCACAATGAACACTTTGATGAGCGCTTATTCAGTGTGTCTTCCTTTCAGCGTCTCTTCAATTTGTAACTTTTATTACACAAATTACGTTCCGCAAAAAGTCTATACAAAAAGTAAGCTCTGTTAGTAAAGAGAAAAGAAATTTCATTAACCGCATGATTTGACAAGAACAACGTGATTGGATAGGATTTTCATCAAAAACAAATCAAGTCCAAAATTTAACCTTTTCGAAGTAATTTACAATACAATTTGGTTTATATTTAATTAATGCTATTATTGTATTTCTTTTGAAACAGCCCTTGATTCTGTTGGTATATTATTAGTATTATTTGCATTCCGTTTCATGACTTGACATGACATCTAACGCGATTAGATTTCGGCTCATTTATCGTCAAAAAAGAAAGTACCTATAAAAAGTTACTACAAAGTACAAACTGAACTTATATTAGTGAAATTGAATATAAATGATAAAATTATAGAATTTGCACTTTGATTGAAACAATACACAACATTTTCTTGTTAACGAATCAATTAGTAATCAAGGTTTTATTTTCATCTATGAAAGTAAATAAAGAATGGAGTTATTTTAAGATAGATTATTAATATAATATGGTATATGACATAGTATTTGTATTCGTCGATTTATTTTACACGAGGATTGGCTTTAAATCGCTAGTATCCCATTAGTATGATATATATGGTGAAGTATAAAGTAATCGTTGATCACGCTCCTATTCAGCAATGTTTATTTTAAAATAATTTAATTTGTCCTTATATGATTTTAAATTGTATCACATAGCAAATTTAAATGCTAAACGACGTGGTTGTGATAGTTTGAAAACCATATTACAGAACAGTAATAGAGATACTACTAAGCTGATGTGTAAAATAATAAATATTTACTAATGATTTCTATCTACTTATATTGCCCCAATAGTATTTACAATTTACTATGGTCCTTGAATTAAATAACAACACGTTAAAGTGAATTGATAAAATATAATCACATAATGTTCGTATGCAAAATAAATTTGTAATTATTAATAACATTTGTTATGTTTTGTTATAACTGCTAAGAAATCAATTATTTTTATGAAAAGTGAGTTTAAGACACCATGGTTTTTAATAGTCAAAATGATTAACTAATTACAATCAATTAGAGACGAAGAAAAAAGTAGCATAGTCGGATGTAATTTTTATTAATTGTTATCGTTTTTCAAATATACTGTCTTTTGTACAGTAATAAATTTAGTTAAATTATTGTGTCATGCTGACGGTATAATTATCATACAGCCATGGTTATGTATGACCTCTGTGATCTTCTAGATAATCTATAACCTTTTACTTCTTTGCTGTGTGATTTGCTTAAGTATGGTTTTGATTATATTGTCACGTAAATTTATAATTTTACCGGGTCACTGATTATATTAATATTGTGTATATAACCCTATAAGAGATATTTGAATTTACGTAACTGAATTTGTTTATACATAACTATTCATTATTTATTTTGTGTAACCGGAATGTAAATCAACATTTCGAAGGAATAATGAAATATTACTGTGTTATCTACATATCTATATATACATATAATTATCATTACATTATATAAAATAAAGTCCCCTACCACGTCTGTCTGTTTGCAATAAAGTCAAAAACTACTGAACGGATTTTCATGCAGTTTTCACCAGTGGATAAAGTGATTCACGAGGAACGTTTTGGTATATAATTTGTTAAGGATTCAGGGCGGGACAACGTCTGCCGTGCCCACTAGTATATAATATAATACAAGGGTAACGGAGGAAATGTGTACATTAAATTTTTAAAGATAAAATGCTCTGGTGGGACCTAGTATCAATGACAAATCAAATTTCCATAGTTTTTACAAAATTTGTCTGTCTGTCTGTCGTTTGTACGGAACTAAAAAAAAAACGAATGGACGGATTTTGATGAAATTTGGTATGGCATTAGTTTATACATCGGTATAATATATAGGATACTAGTGGTCGCAATTCGACCTTAATCCATTTTTTAAAGAAAATAATAATTATTACAGTGTTAACATAAATTTACAATAGATAAATTATTTATCAATTAATTATTAATGTATATTATGTATTTACATATTATATTATTATAACATTGATTTACAATTTCACCGGTTAATTTCAAAGGCTTATAACATATGGAACGTAAGACATGTTAAAAATATTGAATGTAGGATGGGAAAAGGTAATTGGAACGTAAGAGTTAAATGAAAGATGGCGAAACGTTTTTTCATTTACATGTGTGTATATGTGGTGTGTCATTCAAGCAGTAGTGTATGTAATGTTTATTGTAATGTATTTCTAATGCATTTTATATAAAAAAATAGTTTCATGCACTTCTTCTCCATGTAAACTTTAATTATGCAGAATTTCACATTCTTTCGTTTGAGCAATTCGTTTATAAAGGGTTATAAAGTTTTCGATTCACGTATTAGTATATAGTTATACGATATTCATATATATGTATATCTTACTTACGAGAAAATACAAATGAGACGAAATTTATGCAAGACTGGACAGGATTTGACAAAATTCGATTAGTTAGGTTACTTACAACAAAGCCGCAAATAATATTATCGATTTGCCGGATAGTGAGTTCAAGCAGTATATCAAGTTTTGATGTCTAAAGACTTATTATATGGTTCAATATTTTTAAAATTTTTATTGTTGTACGGCAAAGTGACTGCAGTAGAAATAAGCACAGTACAGTCCAAAAACAATGGTGACCACCGAGTGACACACTATCCATCGCCGGTCACCGCTATCATACCGGCCTGCGAATAGTTGGATATGCACAGGTTGAACCCGAAACGCCATACCGGCCTGCGAATAGTTGAATATGCACAGGTTGAACCCGAAACGCGACCCGCATAAAAGAATCACTATGACGGGCTTTTTCGCCATATACATGGTGGTTGCGACCCAGTGAGGCTGTAAAACCCTACCACACCGCTTTCGCCTTGTCTCGTTCGTTATTCAGCAGGGTGCACCACGTGCAGGTGAGGTTGGCTTGAGTGTCTCAAGTCTTATGATGTTTTTCGACACTCCTTACACCCCACATGTGAACGATTTTGATGTCTGGAACTAAATCCCTCTCTCAGTGCATTCGTCAAAAATGAATAATGTTTTTAAAATATATATACGATGTACAACTGGATGCTGTAGTACCGTGAGTGAGGCCAACTAAATCGTCGATGTCGAGTTTTAATACACAATACAATCCTATGATTTTATTAATCATTGTTTTTATAATTAAAATTTCACGCGGACGTAGTCGCAGGCACAACTAGTATTATATAACATGTTAGAATCACAGCTATATAATAGTACCGTTCGTTTTCAGTATAAGAATTAGAAATATGTTCAATCGAGAGAATTATTATTTAACTTGCTGTAGATCGCGGCTTCACGCACTTTTATATTTTGACTTATTCCTTTGGAACACAATACTACAATTTTCTGAATCAAATGTATGTCCTGAGTACATATACACACAGACAATTTGTATGCAAATGTTATATTGATCAGTTGAGTATTTAAGAAGTGAAATCGTAACAAACAGACGAACAAATTCCCACTTTTTAATATTGGTTAAGACAATGTAGTCAAATGTAATTATATTTAATAATCTAATATTTTATAGGTATTCCCGATTTAATTTAGAACAAATACTTATGCACATGATAATATCCAAAGCGCGGATTCAGCGTCCAGTCAACATTAAAAGGTTAATCGTTCACATAAAACACGGTACAATAAAGAACGTTTCGCTATTCATGAGGCCATACCGAGCCAGACATCTTGCGTTATTATACTCGTAAAGTTCGCCGTTTCCTTGCATAATGACATGACGAATTACGCTCGCGATATTTCCGCTTCTTTATATGATAAAATCATTACAAGCCAGTTGGAGCGAAGGCGAGTTAGGGTGAAAATGTATTTCAGAATACATTCTAACTAAATACGCATTGAGAAAAAGTAAACGCTGCATCGTGAACTCCTGTCGGATGAAAAACGAAAAACATTGTGCCTATAAAACTTTTGTTGCGCTGAAAACACTGGAAACGTATTTTTCGTACGAAATTTAAAACAAATTTGGTCATGGAGATAATGGAGAGCTCGAGTTTCCAGTAATAGAGAACGTGTGGCTGGCAAGCTCTGCAGGGGTGAAAAAGTACAAAAGTTATACTCAGTTTACGCGCCCCGGCTTATAAATCGAGCTGTGAACATAGTTATTTATATTGTACCTATATGGTATATATATCTATATATAACATTTCAATACTCAAAGAAGTTTTTTTGAACACGTTCTTCTCTGGAAATTCTAATTAGATTTGAAAAGTTATATTTAACTTTTATAAACTACTAGCTTTTGCCCGCGGCTTTGCTCGTGTTAATTTAAATTTGATGTAACCCCCAGTAACAAGTTCTTTTTTACTGAGGAAAGTTACCCTGTGCTCGTTTCTGTACTCCTAACACTAAGTAGGAAAAATTTGAGGATGATCGGTTAAGTAAAAGCGTGAAACGTGACAAAGAGACAATCAAACTCACATTCGTATTATAATATTAGTGAGAAAGTAAAGATTTATTGCGAAACGTCAAACGCCAAAGTTTAAAATCAGGCTTACGATCTTTCGAAGTGGTGTAATTACAACACAAAATGTTGGTCAAAAATAACACTAAGCAGGAACGAAGTAACGTTACGGTTGTGATATCTGACGCGGCGGAGGATACTGGTTTCCAAGCGCGGGATGGCCATCCGATCGGAGCCGAATGTCACCGAGAGTGATCGAAATGTAAAAGCCTATCAGCGAGGTATCATGCAGTTCAGTTGAGTAGTTGACTTTTAAGAATTAGACTATGTAATATTGTTATATGTATGCATATGTATCTAATATATAATAATCATAGTTTATGGTCAATTTCTATAAGTTATCTACTTGAGTTAAAACTTAATTAAAATTCTATTAAAATTCCAAAAATTATAGATAAACTTATAATGTAAAGTTTTCATAATTAATATTATATTCAATTAAAATATTTAATTACAACTTCTATTAAACCTTAATTGTGTTTCACAATTCGCTTTCAAACTTAAGTGCTAGCTAAAAGCTTAAAAAGTAATAAACAGTTTCTTCGACTCTTATTATTGAGTTGAGTTCTTGCAAGAATTTAAATCCTTTAGTATTTTTATGGCTTTATGTATACCTACTTATTATATTTTTCTTGCATTTATGTGGTAGAAAAACGAAATGTTATAGAAGAATATCGTAATAAAACTGTTAATAAAAGAAACATACTGGCCATAAAACTAGTTATCTATAAATATGAATGAAAATGAGCTTTTGTCGTTTGTTCGGACTACTCTTGGAAACGGCTGGACCGATTGCAGTGAGAATTTTACAAGTAGATAGACGTATGTTCAGTGTATTACCTTGACCACATATCCTTATATTCTTCTAAGGGTAAACAGTAATGATAATATTGAACAGAGGTAGCGTAAAATCGAATAAAGATTTAATATTTTATTTATATTAGGGTGGTCCTTATTTAGGGTATATTCAAATTTATTTTCAGGATAGCCCGGAATAACTTCCGAATATATATAAAAAAAAACAAAGTTTTAAACAGCAATAACATAGGAACAAATTCTGTTATTATTTTAGAACTTTTTAAGTCATGAACTAATGAACGAATTATATCGAAACATAAATATTCTTGTAGCAAATATAACGGTCTATAAAAAAGGACTGTTATGATTTTTTTCTAATTTGACTGGTTCAAAAGTTATTCGAGGTCAAAATCAAAGTTCTAGTCAATCCCATGGTTTTTTCGTTTGATTCGGTTTATCGTAGTTTAATCATTCAAAAATGTAAAAAAAGGTTTAACAATTGCACAAGGTGTGTACAAGGTGTAAGGTATCAATTAATCCGGATAAAAAAGTAATATCCATGGAACCACAAAACCATCTTCACGAGAGCAACGTCGCGAGAACGAGCTAGTATTTTAATAAAAAATAATTCATACCGACGTTCAAATCGAAATTGAGAACATTCAAGTGTGTACGAGTATAACCAGACTCAGACAAGAATGGAGTGTTTCTTTAATAATTTCATAAAAATAAACGAGCAAATCTCCTCCTCAGCGAAGTGGGTGCAGTTCGTGCCTGGAATAAATTTCTTCAAAGGGATCGTTTTCAATTTCATGGCTCAATCTTCGGGATCTCAACGAGAATATGTAAAAGAGCATTTGTCGGTGTCAACACAATATAATGAGCCCCTTTCGCATTAGATACCTGCTTATGATGATCTCAAATGTATAAAAGAAGATTTATTAAATTAACGGTATTCATGTTAGGTTTGAAAGTTATTTCATAATAGGTATAAGGTATAAGTTATTTTTCTTATCCTTACTAATATTATAAATATGAATGGATTTTGTTTATTTCTTCGTTACGCTTTCACGCCTTAATTACTCTAGCGATCACCATAAAATTGCATACACGCTATCAGGTAGTACATAAAAGGAAAGGGAAACTTTCATAAAAAAAAATTTCTAGGGATAGGTACAAGCTAAACGAAGCCGAGAGCAAAAGCTAGTTATTTCTATAATACATATACAGGTTGTAACATAGATTTTTTTAATCTATTTTGTAGAAGTGCCGTCGGTTAAGTTTATGAAATTACAATACCATTAAAATATAAAAATAGATAGCATAAAATGACAGCAATATAAGGGAACGCGAGGCTTTGTCTTTAGCTAAGAATTTAACTCTCTGACATAGAGGTACTCTGAATCTTAATTATCGCCCACGGGTAAATGCAATGAGACCAATTTCGTTGACTGTGTTATAATAGGACTATTCCAGAAGGTTCCAAAGCAGGGGTGTCGCTACGCGCTTATGTTTTATTTACTTTGGAAACCAAATGACTTTTTTTATGATAAATTGTTTTGTCTGATTAATGTCATTGTGACCAATAATATTATAACGAAAATGCTACGTTACTTACGTGATATTTTGACAAAACATAGCAATGGCACGATAACGCACACGTAGGTAAAGTAATATTGTAACGCCACACTGTCTTAGATAAAATGTGGAAGTAAGATGGCATATTGTCAATATCGGTGGTAAAAAGAAATCGTTATATGTTGCTTAGATACCGACGGATTGACGAGGCAGCTGTCAAAAGTAAGCTAGTTAGCCAAATCGTTGTCCAAGCGTTTATGACGTATATACAGCTTTTTAAATATAATATTGTGACTAGCGCGTGGTGACAAAACACTAATCATCTGAGAGAGCTATAAACTTATAGTTTTGTAGTATTTTTGGAAATATCATTTCTTAATAAAAACAAATTGAATTTTTTGTTACTCTATAGATAAAAGGCATATTTTTGGTGGGTTTGGTTATTATTTTTATACGTTTATCATAGCATAATTAAATAGCTACAAAATAATTTGTCTCGTAAATAGGGTTTGCAAATCATACAGTAAAATACATAGTACTATATGCACTCTATTTCCAGTCCGTGTACCTATATAGTGTTGACATATAGTGTACAAAATACTATACTTATTTCCAAATTTAATGTGATAAATAACATGAAATTGTTACTGTAAAATATGTAAGAAGTATGTAATATTTTTTTTTTATTAAAAATAAGTGATAACACACCTTTATATTTTTTCATGACGTATGAGTACTATTAGTAGTAGTAGTAGTAGCAACCCTACGTGTAAATCTTAACAGTGCTATGATAGTATTGTGAATAGTAAACTAGGTAGTATAGTGCCTCAGTGAAAACAAAAAATTGCGGCAAAATAACTTCAATTTATAAATCGGAACATTTTAGAATGGATGAGTTAAGGGAAATCGTAGGAGAACCTACAAATATTAATTGATGTATGAAATAAGCAAGATGGCGGCTATATGTTTAGCTATTTTAAAATTAGTAGGTGGAGGTTATGGGAGTCCCGATTTTATTAGAATATTAATACAAAATTGGGTTTTCGATATGCGATAAATAAATAACTCCACTGCTAGAATGCTATAATGGGATATTCAATAAAAAATAGTGGAATTTATCTTCATTATACTCGTAACCTCATACGTATTACTAGAGCGTTGTCAACAGTTTGTTAAGCAAACAATGTTAAATTCAGGGCCCCACAGTTATTGTTCAGAAAGTTCCATCTGCTTTTTCTTCAGATCTGTATTATGGATAATTAATGACAAGATTAAAATAGAAAACACTGAAACTAATTTTACACAAAGCTCGTCATTTAATAGTAGATGTATATAAGTTATTTTTCTTATCCTACTGCTAATATTATAAATATGAATGGATTTTGTTTATTTCTTCAATACGCTTTCACGCCTTAATTACTCTAGCGATCGTCATAAAATTTTGCATACGTGCTATCAGGTAGTACAGAAAAGGAAAGGGAAACATTCATAAAAAATACTGTTCTCCAGGGATAGGTTAAAGCTAAACGAAGCCGAGAGCAAAAGCTAGTTATTTCTATAATACATATACAGGTTGTAACATAGATTTTTTTAATCTATTTTGTAGAAGTGCCGTCGGTTAAGTTTATGAAATTACAATACCATTAAAATATAAAAATAGATAGCATAAAATGACAGCAATATAAGGGAACGCGAGGCTTTGTCTTTAGCTAAGAATTTAACTCTCTGACATAGAGGTACTCTGAATCTTAATTATCGCCCACGGGTAAATGCAATGAGACCAATTTCGTTGACTGTGTTATAATAGGACTATTCCAGAAGGTTCCAAAGCAGGGGTGTCGCTACGCGCTTATGTTTTATTTACTTTGGAAACCAAATGACTTTTTTTATGATAAATTGTTTTGTCTGATTAATGTCATTGTGACCAATAATATTATAACGAAAATGCTACGTTACTTACGTGATATTTTGACAAAACATAGCAATGGCACGATAACGCACACATACGTAAAGGAATATTGTAACGCCACACTGTCTTAGATAAAATGTGGAAGTAAGATGGCATATTGTCAATATCGGTGGTAAAAAAGAAATCGTTATATGTTGCTTAGATAGGACGGATTGACGGTGCAGCTGTCAAAAGTAAGCTAGTTAGCCAAATCGTATAATATCATTGATTGTGACTAGCGCGTGGTGACAAAACACTAAACATCTGAGAGAGCTATAAACTTATAGTTTTGTAGCATTTGGAATTTACAATAAATTAATTCATTTTTGGATATATTTAGGTATACCATTTCTTAATAAAAACAAATTGAATGTTTTGTTAGTCTATAGATAAAAGGCATATTTTTGGTGGGTTTGGTTATTATTTTTATACGTTTATCATAGCATAATTAAATAGCTACAAAATAATTTGTCTCGTAAATAGGGTTTGCAAATCATACAGTAAAATACATAGTACTATATGCACTCTATTTCCAGTCCGTGTACCTATATAGTGTTGACATATAGTGTACAAAATACTATACTTATTTCCAAATTTAATGTGATAAATAACATGAAATTGTTACTATAAAATATGTAAGAAGTATGTAATATTTTTTTAATTAAAAATAAGTGATAACACACCTTTATATTTTTTCATGACGTACGAGTACTATTGATGTTCTTAAGTCCATCGTTTTGTCATCATCAAGAATAGGGTAAAAAATATTAGCAACCCTAAGTGTAAATCTTAATAGTGCTATGATAGTATTGTGAATAGTAAACTAGGTAATATAGTGCCTCAGTGAAAACAAAAAATTGCGGCAAATTAACTTCAATTTTTTTTTATATCATAGGAGGCAAACGAACAGGGTCACCTGATGTTAAGCGATCACCGCCGTCCATAGACACTTGCAACACCAGGGGTGTCGCAAGTGCGTTGCCAGCCTGTGTTGGGGGTGGGGAGAAAGGGTTAGGGGAGGGGATAGCGGAAGGGAAGGTGGGTCTCCGGCGCTCTCACTGACCGAACGAAACGCAACGATGCATGCACTGTTACTTCACGTCGGGTTTCTATGAGAGAGTGGTACTACCCCGGGCGAGCCGACCCATTCATGCTGAAACCAGTAATAACTTCAGCGTGGCTCTACCACTACTAATTATAAATGGGGAAACATTTAGAATGTATGGGTTAAGAGAAATCGTAGGAGAACCTAGATATAGGTATTCATTAATGAAGAAATCAATAAGAAATAACCAAGATGGCGGCTATAAGTTTAGCTATTTTAAAATTAGTAGGTAGAGGTTATGGGAGTCCCGATTTTATTACAATATTAATACAAAATTGGGTTTTTGATATGCGATAAATAAATAACTCCACTGCTAGAATGCTATAATGGGATATTCAATAAAAAACAGTGGAATTTATCTTCATTATACTCGTAACCTCATACGTATTACTAGAGCATTGTCACCAGTTTGTTAAGCAAACAATGTTAAATTCAGGCCCCACATTTATTGTTCAGAACTTTCCATCTGCCTTTTCTTCAGATCTGTAGTAATAGTTAAGTACAAGATTAAAATAGAAAACACTGAAACTAATTTTACACAAAGCTTGTCATTAAATAAGCCACGTGTTCTTTGCGATTTTATGTTTCTTTCATTAGATAATCTATAGTGTTGGCGCTATTGTAATATGAACTTTTAATAAAATTTATTTGCAATGTAATATTTGCTTATTTCTTTACTTTTTAAAACCCTGTGGTGTAAATTACACTTGGAACAATTGTGCAGATGAATAGTGTAAAAGTTTAATATATATTTTTTAATTATATTTTTTATATAGTGATGCGATTATTCTTGTGAGGTTTAAGGTCAAAACTTCATTCGTCATTATTTCAGTGATAACAGTCGTTATATCAGTTTTCAACGAACTACGTTCAAATCAAATGTCATGTTTGTATTATTGTAATTGTTATATAATTTTTATTTATATTTATCACTATGTTTTTTTAATTTAAATTAGGATGATGAAAATGATAATTAAATAATAGTTAATTATTATTAAAAAAATAATGCAAATACAGACTATCATGCATTATTAAAGTTCAATTTCATTATATACTAGTATATATTTGCGACTTTGTCTTATTATATTAACAATATATGTTACGTATGGAAGAAAAAATATTACAAAAAAAAAATATAAAAAAAACTTTGCTTACATAATTTCTTTAGTTTTTTGTAGTCGTTTTTCGTTATAAAAATCGTATTTCCTTAAAATTGTCATAACTTTATATTAAATGAAGATATCGTGACATTTTTTTTATAAGGATCAAGTGTTAAAGATGTAAAACTGAAAAAAAAGTATCGATATCTGTCCAGTAGTTTATGCTTGTTGTACACAACGGCATGCATACCTCTGTAATTTTATTTATTTACTAGTGTTTATATATGTACAAGCGGGACCGGCGGACGTTGTCCTGCCTTGATAATAGAAAATCGTAAAAGTCAACCGCATATTGTAACGCCACACTGTCTTAGATAAAATGTGGAAGTAAGATGGCATATTGTCAATATCGGTGGTAAAAAAGAAATCGTTATATGTTGCTTAGATAGGACGGATTGACGGTGCAGCTGTCAAAAGTAAGCTAGTTAGCCAAATCGTACAATATCATTGATTGTGACTAGCGCGTGGTGACAAAACACTAAACATCTGAGAGAGCTATAAACTTATAGTTTTGTAGCATTTGGAATTTACAATAAATTAATTCATTTTTGGATATATTTAGGTATACCATTTCTTAATAAAAACAAATTGAATGTTTTGTTAGTCTATAGATAAAAGGCATATTTTTGGTGGGTTTGGTTATTATTTTTATACGTTTATCATAGCATAATTAAATAGCTACAAAATAATTTGTCTCGTAAATAGGGTTTGCAAATCATACAGTAAAATACATAGTACTACTATATGCACTCTATTTCCAGTTCGTGTACCTATATAGTGTTGACATATAGTGTACAAAATACTATACTTATTTCCAAATTTAATGTGATAAATAACATGAAATTGTTACTATAAAATATGTAAGAAGTATGTAATATTTTTTTAATTAAAAATAAGTGATAACACACCTTTATATTTTTTCATGACGTACGAGTACTATTGATGTTCTTAAGTCCATCGTTTTGTCATCATCAAGAATAGGGTAAAAAATATTAGCAACCCTAAGTGTAAATCTTAATAGTGCTATGATAGTATTGTGAATAGTAAACTAGGTAATATAGTGCCTCAGTGAAAACAAAAAATTGCGGCAAATTAACTTCAATTTTTTTTTATATCATAGGAGGCAAACGAACAGGGTCACCTGATGTTAAGCGATCACCGCCGTCCATAGACACTTGCAACACCAGGGGTGTCGCAAGTGCGTTGCCAGCCTGTGTTGGGGGTGGGGAGAAAGGGTTAGGGGAGGGGATAGCGGAAGGGAAGGTGGGTCTCCGGCGCTCTCACTGACCGAACGAAACGCAACGATGCATGCACTGTTACTTCACGTCGGGTTTCTATGAGAGAGTGGTACTACCCCGGGCGAGCCGACCCATTCATGCTGAAACCAGTAATAACTTCAGCGTGGCTCTACCACTACTAATTATAAATGGGGAAACATTTAGAATGTATGGGTTAAGAGAAATCGTAGGAGAACCTAGATATAGGTATTCATTAATGAAGAAATCAATAAGAAATAACCAAGATGGCGGCTATAAGTTTAGCTATTTTAAAATTAGTAGGTAGAGGTTATGGGAGTCCCGATTTTATTACAATATTAATACAAAATTGGGTTTTTGATATGCGATAAATAAATAACTCCACTGCTAGAATGCTATAATGGGATATTCAATAAAAAACAGTGGAATTTATCTTCATTATACTCGTAACCTCATACGTATTACTAGAGCATTGTCACCAGTTTGTTAAGCAAACAATGTTAAATTCAGGCCCCACATTTATTGTTCAGAACTTTCCATCTGCCTTTTCTTCAGATCTGTAGTAATAGTTAAGTACAAGATTAAAATAGAAAACACTGAAACTAATTTTACACAAAGCTTGTCATTAAATAAGCCACGTGTTCTTTGCGATTTTATGTTTCTTTCATTAGATAATCTATAGTGTTGGCGCTATTGTAATATGAACTTTTAATAAAATTTATTTGCGATGTAATATTTGCTTATTTCTTTACTTTTTAAAACCCTGTGGTGTAAATTACACTTGGAACAATTGTGCAGATGAATAGTGTAAAAGTTTAATATATATTTTTTAATTATATTTTTTATATAGTGATGCGATTATTCTTGTGAGGTTTAAGGTCAAAACTTCATTCGTCATTATTTCAGTGATAACAGTCGTTATATCAGTTTTCAACGAAATACGTTCAAATCAAATGTCATGTTTGTATTATTGTAATTGTTATATAATTTTTATTTATATTTATCACTATGTTTTTTTAATTTAAATTAGGATGATGAAAATGATAATTAAATAATAGTTAATTATTATTAAAAAAATAATGCAAATACAGACTATCATGCATTATTAAAGTTCAATTTCATTATATACTAGTATATATTTGCGACTTTGTCTTATTATATTAACAATATATGTTACGTATGGAAGAAAAAATATTACAAAAAAAAAATATAAAAAAAACTTTGCTTACATAATTTCTTTAGTTTTTTGTAGTCGTTTTTCGTTATAAAAATCGTATTTCCTTAAAATTGTCATAACTTTATATTAAATGAAGATATCGTGACATTTTTTTTATAAGGATCAAGTGTTAAAGATGTAAAACTGAAAAAAAAGTATCGATATCTGTCCAGTAGTTTATGCTTGTTGTACACAACGGCATGCATACCTCTGTCATTTTATTTATTTACTAGTGTTTATATATGTACAAGCGGGACCGGCGGACGTTGTCCTGCCTGGATAATAGAAATCGTAAAAGTCAACCGCATCGCCACCTATCGGGTCTAATTGTAAATCTAAGCCATTCTTTAATCCACCTGAACACAGACAAAAAATTTCATCTATCTGTTCAGTCGTTAAGGAGTTCAGTCACAGAAGAATTATACATATAAAGATTTTATATACATAGTGCCTCAAAGCACTTGAAGCATGTTTTTGTCAAAAGAAAACTAGCCATATTTATAATTAATAAAATATATGTGTGTATGTACATATGTTCAAGCTTCTGTTATGAAGCATGTGTTAAATATAATATGAGAATAATATAAATTGTTTCACTTATGGTTACATTGATATACCCAAAATGAAACATAATTTAACAAAGAGATAAAATCATTACGTCTTTGATATGAAACAATAACGAGTTAGGGGAATAGTGTTGTCGCCAGAGACTGACCCTTTGTTGCCATATGAGTGACGGGCTTCGGGCTGCTCGGTCCAGTTGTTATTAGCATTTAGGCGTTATCAAATAACAAACGGTATTATATCATATTATGTCACATATTTTCATTTTTTTACTATACTAACTGTTTCCATAGGTCCCGACGAGTCTATTATAATTTGTTGTAATAGATAAATGATTTATAGCTAAATGGATATAAAAAAATGTAGATGAAAATCGAAATCAAAAACACTTTATTCAATTTAGGCCCTAAGAAGGCACTTATGAACGTCAAAACTACCACCGGTTCGGAAAACAACCCAGTCATGGAGAAGAACCGGCAAGAAACGCGATCTTGTTTATCTTTTTAACAAATATATATAATATTTAGAATATATTAGGTAAATGTCACAAACGTTTTTAATGGATGCACAGAGATGAGTTAATTCCAGACATCACCATCGTTCACATATTGATCTATTCTATAATAGCCTTTCGACACTAAAACCCGCTTGACATGACGCTTAAATTCGTAACCCGGTAATATCCTTTGGGACTTTGTTGTAAAATCTAACACTATTTCTCAAAAAACTGTTAGTGGTTTTACTAAGTCTAAAACATGGGACAACCAGTTTGTCACAGTTTCTAGTATTTAGATTGTGCCGGTTTTTTTACGAAACCTAGCTTTTCAAGGTTCTTACGGACATACATTAAATTGTCAAGAATGTATTGGGAGGGCAGAGTTAAGATACCGATCACACACGGTAGTAGTAAAACTTTGAAAAAGAAAGCAAGAAAGTCGTATCCCATCAAAAACATAAATGTGAAATGAGATCCAAGTTCAATATTATAATATATGGTTGTTGACTTCAACGATAAAAGAAGTGAGATCTAAATGGATTTTAGAGGTGGTAGAGCCACGCTGAAGCTATTACTGGTTTCAGCATGAATGTGTCGGCTCGTCCGGGGTAGTACCACCCTCTCGCAGAAACCGACGTGAAGTAACAGTGCTTGCGTTGTTCGGTCAGTGAGAGCACCGGATAACCCACCTCCTCTCCCCTCCCCCAAACACAGGCTGGCAACGCATTTGCGACTCCCCTGATGTCGCTAGTGTCAATGGATGGCGGCGATCATTTAATATCATTTGACCCGTCAGTTCGTTTGCCTCCTATGATATAAAAAAAAATCCCTGTAAAACTTTCACTTCTATCGTATTGTGTTTAAGATACACGTTGTTTTTCTTATACTTTGCAGGTATTTTAGTGTTTAACTATAATCTCATATGATGTTAAATTACCACATGGTCTAAGATTGTAAACATGCTAAACTTAGACGGTGTTATTACAAAATGTTAAATACGTATTGAATACTTGCTTTAAAAAGGTTTGGAATTAAAAGCACCGCGCGCTTTGGTTACGTTAGGTTATTAGACTTATGAAAAAGGATAACGCGAACATGCCTCGGGCAAGCGCGGTGCATTTAATTCGAAACCTTTTTACACCAAGTATTTAACTTTTTATTAATAACAGACCAGTAGGTGCTTGCCGACAGAGTTTCAACTTGAGGGTAGCTAGCTAGCCAGGCAGACATAGAAATAACCATACTAAAAGCGGGCAAAAGCTAGTACAATGTAAAAAGCATTTTTCTAATCTGATAGTTAGTCAACGAAACAAAAATACTATCTCGTGCGATTTATAAGTACGATACGACAACGAATTCTTGTCTGCTTTTGATGCTGAAGTTTCTTCCATTTGCGAATTGTTTTACCGGAACATTTCGCTATTGAAACAGTAATAACGTTTGTTCGTATTCAAACGGGAAACTATTGCGGTGTTCATGGGAACAGGGAACATGTCTCGACACGGTATAAACGTTTCTCGCAATATTGTAGTGCGCCGCTTCCACACATATTGACGTATTCGCGTACATTGAACATAAAAGATAAGTACTATGGAAAATTTCGTATTCGTCGCTTGGTTTTTGATCGTGAAGTCGTGATGTGAAAACTTCTTTAGGGGCGAGCGGTATTTTGTGGTAGGAGGTAAACTTATAATTTCGCGCGATAACATGGTCGGCGTCGTCGCAATCTTCTCGCACCTTGATGCAGGTGCCGGGAAACCGTTCCAGGGCGAACCCTCTGAAGGTGGTAATTTTAAGAAAATTTAAGGGAGCACACTCTCGTAACAGATACGTAAACAAAGTGGAATGAAAACAAATATTTGAAAGTTGTCAGTTTGAAATGTCAAAATTAATTGTCATCCACCATCATTTGTTATCAAACTTGCCAAAAAAATTATATAACAGTGCCATCTAGAGAGTGGATTGATAACCAAAAATAGATGAGCCTTTTCCATACAAATCCGATTCTGAGAAATGAAAATAGCGTGTCGCTTACTATCGCTGAGGTGAGCTAACGAGTGTTCGCGCTTGCGCTTTAAATTTTTTTCCTGCTACTCTGAATTTCGGTTGTGATGTCATCTGGCAGTCTTGTGTAAGCGGCGCTATGTTTTGGAGGTGATAACATGGTAGTAAGTGTGACCGAGCATATTGCGATTACGTGGCTTGCGTTAGACTAGCGACCTGTGTTTTTTTTTACGTTCAACAGGTACGCGCTTGGCCACAATCTCACCTGATGGTAAGTGATGATGAGGCGGACGATGTATCGCGCTTACCCACTAGATGCCTGTTCACTCTACTCTTGAAGACTCCCAAGTTATAAGAAGACGGGAAGATAGACGCCGGGAGTGAATTCCACTCCTTAGCCGTACGTATAATGAATGTGGAAGCAAATCGCTTCGTACGAATTACGGGAATATCAACCACGTAAGGTTGGAAACCCTCACGGCGTCTAGTCGTCCTCTGATGGGAACGGTGGAATTATATTTTGTTTACATATGATATTGATATTTTGCAGCTCATCATAGGTTTGATTGATTAATAAACTTTATAAGAATGTATATAATTATTGCTTCGTGTGTTAATAGTTTTGAAAACCAAACTAATGTTAATAATTTCATTATACAAATTATGAAATTTAATTACTTCATACTATAATTAATACTAGTGGGCGTCCAGTGGTCGACATTCGACCATAGTTCATTGATTTTTTTGAAGGGATAAATATTATAATAGTAGTTGTATGTTATAATATCATTGTTGAACGTAGAATGAAAAAGGGTAATTGGAACGTAAGAGTAAAATAATACATACAATCGAGCATAGCAACCTCCTTCACAACCTTTTTTGAAGTCCGTTATTAACAGATGTCAAAATGTCTTTTTTATTTACATGTGTGTATATGTTGTGTAAAATTGGAGCAGTAGTGTGAGTAATGCATATTTTAATTAATTTAATGTACTTCTAATGCATTCTATATAAAATAAATAGTTTTCTGCACTTCTCCTCCATATAAACTTTATCTATGCCAAGTTTCACGTTCATCCATTCGCCCAATTCCGTTAAAAAGGGGTACAAAGATTAGGCTTTATGTATTAATACATATGATAACGATTCAAAAGAGAACACAGTTATTCCCTCGTTGTGAGTTTTCACTTCTGTCGACAGTCCTCAACTTTTTTTGGGTGGGAATTGTTTACTAAATTCGTTTGAATAAAAATAATTATATTTGTGTAATAATACATTTGAAAATATAAAATTTTTGTGATAAATAAAGTAATATGTTTATATTATGATTTCGTTTTGTATATATTATTTCCTAGTTTATCACGCGGCTTCGTTGGATTCCAATGAATTACATCATTTTGGTACATATCGGATGATTTAAACTGACCTTGCACATACACAGTTTTTTTCCGACTTCATGGAAAAAACTTTTGCTTAATCTCTTCCTAATAAATATTGAACACTAGCTGATACCCGTGACTTTGTCTGCGTGGTTTACTATCTTAACAATATATTTTATGTATAGAGGAAAAAACATCACATGACACCGCTTGCACCACTTCTCAACAAGAGAACAGACAACACTGAATACGTAGTGATTATGAAAATTGTAGTTTCTTAAAACTTTCATAACTTTCGGACCAGCAGTTTCTGAGATTAGCGCGTTCAACCAAACAAACAAAACGTCCAACTTTATAATATTAGTACCGATTAATCTAAGTTAAAACGTTTCTTCTACATTATATATAGTTCAGTTTACCCGAAAATCCTCAATTAAAATCTATGATAAAGTCCGAATGAATTGGTGATTTCGTTACCGACCGAAATGTCACAATGAAGAGAAAGAGCCCTTGTTGATGAAGCCGTGTTCGACACAGCGAAGGGGTGAGGTGATACTGCGACCCTTCTGATTACACAATGTTGGCTTTCATCCCTTGTGCAAGTCGCGCACCGGAAATCTTTTGTGATTCGACTTCGGTTATTGTGGTACGGCATACTAATACGAAGAAGGTGACGCCTGTGAAATATGTGACGAGAGAGAAACCGCACGAGCCACGTTAATCAACATGTAGCTTATAAAGACAAATATACTCGAATATTTCGCGATTGCCGCATCCGATTGAAATTTTACATACGTATGCTGTGTAAATATACAAAAAGAAATGAATTTTGTTTCAATGTATTGTTAGATGTTACTTGATACGTGTTTTGTATGAAACGTGTAATCTTCAGTGGTCATGTATTACCTATATCTGTTATTATATTATGTCAACACTGCCATAGGATCAGGCAACGTCTTCGATGGAAACTCCCAGGGGACTTGCCTTTTTCTGACATTTTCAACGGGTTTTGTTATGTTTCCACCATTTTATAGGTGGTAGAGCCACGCTGATGCTATAACTAGTTTCAGCTTGAATGAGTCGGCTTGCCCGGAGTAGTACCACCCTCTCGTAGAAAACCGACGTGAGGTAACAGTGCTTGCATTGTTGCGTTTCGTTCGGTCAGTGAGAGCGCCGGAGGACCACCTCCCCCCTCTCCCTTCTCTCCAACCCCTTTTCCTAACCCCCTCCCCAACCAACACAGGCTAGCAACGCAGTTGTGACTCCTTTGGTGTTGCGCTGATGTCTATGGACGGTGGTGATCACTTAACATCAGGTGGCCCACGTGTTCGTTTGCCTACTATGAGATAAAAACAAAATTACACAAAACCTTTACAAATCATATACTTAAAACCTTCTCGTGAATCTCTTTATCTACTGGTGAAATCAGCATGAAAATCCGATCTGTGCAGTAATATTTAGTTTAACGCGAACAGACAAACATGGCAGAGAACTTTGTTTTATAATATTTAGTTGATATTGTTGGGTGGTAGGACATGACAATTGTGTCCAATTGAATTGTTGACTCATAAATCCATCACAACAACTCTCTCTTTGTATAGGTGTATATATTCAATTATTGAGAGACTCGCATGATGGGCGTATTTAGAGAATGGTGTTCTTTTAATATTGTATAGGTTTTAGCGCTTCATCACAATTAGTGTGTGGTCTAAGATGGGAAACACGTTAAACTTAGGGGCCTGACTCTCAACTGCAGCTGCTGGGACACACTCATAAGTCCTTGGCGATAGAATATTAACTTAAGGGTGGTAACTTAACAGGTTGGATTAGAAAAAGGCCTACCACCATGCTATTGTTTCACCATGATATTTTCGTTCTTCAAAAGCTCCAGTTTATTCGCAAGGATTCGGCAGTTTCTGAACACGCTACAAGCGGGGCCATCATCGGTTTAAAATCTTATTATAATCTTGAACACTAATTGCTTATTTTATTTATCTATTATTCTTAATTATTACTTAAGGCCTTCAATTTAAGGCCGGCAACGCGCTTGCTAGTGTCTATGGATGGCGGTGATCACTGAACATCAACCCACCTGTTTGTTTGCCTCCTATGATATAAATATAAAAATGACAACAAATAATCTATACCATAATAAAACTGTAACAAAGTCAAATCTGGTTAAATATTTATTGAAAATTTCGATCGGGGTAGAGTTTGCTATCGATATAGAAGCTAAAAATAATCCTTTTACAATTTTTGTCTGTCTGTCCCTGTGAACACGTATCACTCTGTAAGTACCGAACCAATTTTTAGTTTTTAGGTTAGGTTAGTCTTACAAAAAAAATAAAGCTATAATAACCGCGGCCGGCGAGCGCGGTTGCTTTAATACACAATTACCAAATAGTTATATGCTGGTCAATACCTACATGAAACATATTTATTTATTATTAATTCTTTGTCGTCATTTTTTATATTTCAGAGTTATATATCAATATAATTCGTCTACAGTATTAAACTTACAATTATTACTTAAGTACTCATTAGTTTATTTAGCTTTCAGTTTATTATTAAATGTACGGTCCTGTAAATCTTAAGGTTCTAAATTAACTATCCCATTAATGTACTTTGTTCCCAGCGGAATCCAAACTTTGTCTTATTTAGAACAATATCGAACATTGAGTTATTAGAATATTAGTTAAGCTAGTGCAATATGCTATATTTGATACTTAACGGAAGTTATAAGAACGAAGTAATTCATTTTATAAATTGCCATACAACAATAGTGCTTTCCATTGAGAGATGGGGAGATACAAAAATTTATAGAACTATTAAGTTAGGATTATGATAGATTGACATCGGGAAAATGACGCACAGAGGTGAATTTTCTATTTATTATGCATTGCAGTTGCCATGATTCGAAGGGGAGCAAAGGGTAGACCCAATAAATGAAATATAAAAAAATTGTGCGTGTAACCGTCACACGCGATTAAAGTACAACTTTTTTGGCGTTATAAGAGATGGCGATTAAGTTAAAAATAAATATATCATTTGAGAATTTAAAAAGGCATTTATTGATGATGTAATACTAGTATTATATATATTTATTATTATCGACCAATATACATTTTCAAACAATAATTTAATTACTATCGTACTTCAAATATCATATGATTGGTTTATGATAACTGAAATGAGAAACATATTTATTCTACTTTGAAAATTTTCTAAAATCTTGAGAAAACTGCATCAATGTCGTGCCATATCTTGCTGTTTATTAAACTGGAGAATTATTAATCGTTTCATTTTCACCTAAAAAAGCAATCAATGGTCGAGATTTTTCTGAACGAAAATTAACATTGAAATCTCCAGCAAGAATTAATAGTAACTCGTGGTAATTAGTATTCAAAAGACTAGAACATTCATTAGTGAAGTGAAGTAATTGCTGATGAATAAATTATTAGAATATTAGTTAAGCTAGTGCAATATGCTATATTTGATACTTAACGGAAGTTATAAGAACGAAGTAATTCATTTTATAAATTGCCATACAACAATAGTGCTTTCCATTGAGAGATGGGGAGATACAAAAATTTATAGAACTATTAAGTTAGGATTATGATAGATTGACATCGGGAAAATGACGCACAGAGGTGAATTTTCTATTTATTATGCATTGCAGTTGCCATGATTCGAAGGGGAGCAAAGGGTAGACCCAATAAATGAAAAAAATAAATTGTGCGTGTAACCGTCACACGCGATTAAAGTAAAACTGTTATGGCGTTATAAATGATGGCGATTATATTATCATCGACCACTATACATTTTCAAACAATAATTTAATTACTATCATACTTCAAATATGATATGATTGGTTTATGATAACTGAAATGAGAAACATAAATTCTACTCTGCAAATTTTCTAAATTTCTTGAGAAAACTGCATCAATAGTCGTGGCATATCTTGCTGTTTATTGAACTGGAGAATTATTCATCGTTTCATTTAGTTTATCACCTAAAAAAGCAATCGATGATCGAGATTTTTCTGAACGAAAATTAACATTGAAATCTCCAGCAAGAATTAATAGTAACTCGTGGTAATTAGTATTCAAAAGACTTGAACATTCATTAGTGGAGTGAAGTAATTGCTGATGAATAAATTTTATGATATTCGATATAGTTTTATTAAAAGAAATGTAAAGAAGAATTATAATCAATGTTTGATCGTGTATAAAGTTTACACAGCGAACAACTACAATATCACCTACTTGAGAAATTAGATCGGAAATATTCATTAAAATTCTTGGCTCAATATATTGTATAGCAGTCGCATTATGAAATGTAGCCATAGTATATGTAGCCGTAGCTCAGTTATAACGTACTGGACTTTATATGGTTCGACGGGGTCGACGGTTCGAAACACGGCTATCATTTTTTACCATACTAGGCCCCCCTCGGCAGCGGCTCAAGCCTAGGTCCGTTTCCTCAGCGTGGAGCCCTTGTGTATGCTGCTCGCACGATACAGTGACACAAAATCTTACATCACTGCGACAACATTACACATATCACCTCTACACACGTGCACGCTTGAGCTAGTTGTCAAAATAAAATCGGATGAGTGCTTTAAGCGCTTGCCTTAGTAGTCCGGTGAAGCTGTTAAGACATTGCTTGGTAAATAGCGTAGTCAGCTCGAAAAAAAAGACATTATGAAGTGTATTATCTGTACATGAATGATATATAGCTACACCACCTGCTGTTGAGTTTGGTCGCTTGTATTGGGGGACCCATCTCCTCATTGCACAGGTGAGGCTGACGAGGGGAGGCAACTGCTTGTGTACCCAGAATGCCTCTCTATAGTAGAATGAAGCCAGGCAATTTCGTCTTGCCAGGCTGCCGCAGGGGCCGTTTTTCAGGTTAGACAGCAGGTTTGATCTTTGGCTGCCCCTACTATGCGGCGAACGATACACCGTGGGGTTTTAGTCCGTGCGAGTTGGATATGAGCCACTCTCTACCCCCAGAGGGTGGCGTATTAAGGGTAGCTTGTATTGAGTAACACAATAATAATGTTGAATATCAATTCGTTCTTCATTTTCAGATATCAGAGCACTGAGCTCGTAAATATATTTGATTATTTCGATTATAATTATTTACATATTATGACGATTTAAAAACCGGATGGTAGAGAAACATGACGCAATATAGCCGTAACGGGCTTCTGTTGCATTGTCGTCCAGTTACCTCCTAGTCACGCTTAAAGAAGTTTTACTTCAAAATATAATATTTTTACAGCTATTTTTGATAATAAACTAATTTGCGTACACAATTTCCAAATAATTTTATATATAGATAGAATTATTAATTATGAAAATTAGAAAGCCGATTTTAAAACCACTGAGTTATATCAATCACCCGTGCTGCTCACTTAAGCATTAGTAAGTGACGTGAAGTAACAGTGCTTGCATTGTTGCGTTTCGTTCTGTCAGTGATAGCGCCGGAGGCCCACCTCCTTTCCCCCTTACCCTTCCCCTTTCTCCTTTCCCTATCTTTCCCCCATACACAGGCTGGCAACGCACTTGCGACTCCCCTGGTGTTGCTAGTGTCTATGGACGGTGGTGATCACTTAACATCAGGTGACCCATCTGTTCGTTTGTCACCTTTTGACATAAAAAAAGTAATATTATTGTTTTTACTATATTTTCGTTTATTATATGACCAATGTCATTCGCACAATTCAAACGAATGTCGTTACGATACATTATATATTAACATCACCAAGTCGTTTAACTATAAACTAGAAAAAAAAAATATTATTCTCTGTTTGAGCGTGGGATAAAATATAAATGATGTTTAACTATGTATGAAACATATACTCAAAGATGAGTTTGATAAATTATCTTCAAATTAATTTTACTAAGAGTCTTACAAATCCTTTGAGTATCGAAGGCAGTATATACGGAGAAATAATGTAGTACGTCTTTTGTGGGATGGTAGCGTAGGACCTCGTTTATCAGACGCATTAAGTGGCGTGGTTAGAGCGAGATTAAATTTGTGCCGCCCGTTGACTTCATGATCTATTAGATACACTACAACAATGCAGCTGATATTTATGTTTTTATTATTACGCATTAATTACTTTAAAATATACGAACGATATAAAATCTATTTTATATATAACCAGAGTAGTACTTGAAGTGTATATACATCTATTTAATTTCTATCGTATGGTTATTAGCACACCGTCTTTTCTGTGTAGTTTTGGTTGAAAATAAATATTTATGAGTCATAGCTTGATGTATTAATAATAAGAGGAGAGGCGTAAATGGAATTTTTTTATTGGTACAATGGTAAAAAACCGACATTTTTTAAACTACAATACAAAATAAACACACAATAACTGTAAAATATGCTACCAAAAATAAAACACAATTGTGTAATTAAATAGTTAGACGTGCTGCTATACATAATCTATCTATATTATAATAAAACTGTAGCAAGGTCAAATCTGTACATTAAATATTTTTTGAAAATTTTGATGGGGGTAGGCTTTGTTGTCGATATAGAAGCCAAAAATAACCCTTTTAAAATTTTTGTCTGTCTGTCTGTCTGTCTGTCCCTGTGAACGCGCATCACTCGGAAAGTACTGAACCGATTTTGACGAAACTTGGCACAATGATAACTAATGTTACGAGATTACATTTAGGATACTTTTTGTCCCATAAAACGCAATGGATTCTCCAGGATCTGCCTGTTTGTCTATACCTTTAAACACGAATCACTCTGAAAGTAATGAACCAATTTTGACGAAACTTGACACAGTGATACCTAATATTACAAGGTTACATATAGGATACGTTTTGTCCAAAATAATGGAGGGAGTTCTCCAGGATAAGGAAAAACAAAAATTTGTGGTTAATGAAATTCTTAATGGATTTTGGTAATTTTTTACGACACCTTAGTACAAGAGCCAGCAACGTTGGAAGAACGAGAATTTTAGAAAAGCTGGTTCTTTAATATGAACATATATTATGCCCTTCCAAACAGGATTCAGGATACCTGGTAGCCGGTTAACGTTGTGTTTTTTAAAGTGCATCATACTTTTACAGGTCAAAATTTTGATTTATAAATAAATTTAGGAACAATTTTTTTCCAGTAACTTTTAAACGCTATTAAAATCATGAATTTATCACA
>MU158782.1:758978-861951 GCA_015888305.1 Antheraea pernyi | reverse complement strand
TTCTGAACGAAAATTAACATTGAAATCTCCAGCAAGAATTAATAGTAACTCGTGGTAATTAGTATTCAAAAGACTTGAACATTCATTAGTGGAGTGAAGTAATTGCTGATGAATAAATTTTATGATATTCGATATAGTTTTATTAAAAGAAATGTAAAGAAGAATTATAATCAATGTTTGATCGTGTATAAAGTTTACACAGCGAACAACTACAATATCACCTACTTGAGAAATTAGATCGGAAATATCCATTAAAATTCTTGGCTCAATATATTGTATAGCAGTCGCATTATGAAATGTAGCCATAGTATATGTAGCCGTAGCTCAGTTATAACGTACTGGACTTTATATGGTTCGACGGGGTCGACGGTTCGAAACACGGCTATCATTTTTTACCATACTAGGCCCCCCTCGGCAGCGGCTCAAGCCTAGGTCCGTTTCCTCAGCGTGGAGCCCTTGTGTATGCTGCTCGCACGATACAGTGACACAAAATCTTACATCACTGCGACAACATTACACATATCACCTCTACACACGTGCACGCTTGAGCTAGTTGTCAAAATAAAATCGGATGAGTGCTTTAAGCGCTTGCCTTAGTAGTCCGGTGAAGCTGTTAAGACATTGCTTGGTAAATAGCGTAGTCAGCTCGAAAAAAAAGACATTATGAAGTGTATTATCTGTACATGAATGATATATAGCTACACCACCTGCTGTTGAGTTTGGTCGCTTGTATTGGGGGACCCATCTCCTCATTGCACAGGTGAGGCTGACGAGGGGAGGCAACTGCTTGTGTACCCAGAATGCCTCTCTATAGTAGAATGAAGCCAGGCAATTTCGTCTTGCCAGGCTGCCGCAGGGGCCGTTTTTCAGGTTAGACAGCAGGTTTGATCTTTGGCTGCCCCTACTATGCGGCGAACGATACACCGTGGGGTTTTAGTCCGTGCGAGTTGGATATGACCCACTCTCTACCCCCAGAGGGTGGCGTATTAAGGGTAGCTTGTATTGAGTAACACAATAATAATGTTGAATATCAATTCGTTCTTCATTTTCAGATATCAGAGCACTGAGCTCGTAAATATATTTGATTATTTCGATTATAATTATTTACATATTATGACGATTTAAAAACCGGATGGTAGAGAAACATGACGCAATATAGCCGTAACGGGCTTCTGTTGCATTGTCGTCCAGTTACCTCCTAGTCACGCTTAAAGAAGTTTTACTTCAAAATATAATATTTTTACAGCTATTTTTGATAATAAACTAATTTGCGTACACAATTTCCAAATAATTTTATATATAGATAGAATTATTAATTATGAAAATTAGAAAGCCGATTTTAAAACCACTGAGTTATATCAATCACCCGTGCTGCTCACTTAAGCATTAGTAAGTGACGTGAAGTAACAGTGCTTGCATTGTTGCGTTTCGTTCTGTCAGTGATAGCGCCGGAGGCCCACCTCCTTTCCCCCTTACCCTTCCCCTTTCTCCTTTCCCTATCTTTCCCCCATACACAGGCTGGCAACGCACTTGCGACTCCCCTGGTGTTGCTAGTGTCTATGGACGGTGGTGATCACTTAACATCAGGTGACCCATCTGTTCGTTTGTCACCTTTTGACATAAAAAAAGTAATATTGTTTTTACTATATTTTCGTTTATTATATGACCAATGTCATTCGCACAATTCAAACGAATGTCGTTACGATACATTATATATTAACATCACCAAGTCGTTTAACTATAAACTAGAAAAAAAAAATATTATTCTCTGTTTGAGCGTGGGATAAAATATAAATGATGTTTAACTATGTATGAAACATATACTCAAAGATGAGTTTGATAAATTATCTTCAAATTAATTTTACTAAGAGTCTTACAAATCCTTTGAGTATCGAAGGCAGTATATACGGAGAAATAATGTAGTACGTCTTTTGTGGGATGGTAGCGTAGGACCTCGTTTATCAGACGCATTAAGTGGCGTGGTTAGAGCGAGATTAAATTTGTGCCGCCCGTTGACTTCATGATCTATTAGATACACTACAACAATGCAGCTGATATAGTATGCTTTCTAACCGTTAGAAAATAGGTATTTACAAGCAACTTTATTATGTAAATACCCGTTTTTACATTACAAAATGTAATAATTAAATGGATATTAGCTTTTCACAACATCCCGACCGCTAAATGTATAGTGAAGAATCTATATCGATCAATTTGTCGAATCTTTTTAGGAAACGACCAGTGCTTATATTATTATGTAATGTTTTTTTAAGGTTATATTTAGGTTAGTGACGTCTCTGTTGGTGATTTGATGTATGCATAAAATATGTATAAGCCTATTTAATGTCAATTTAAATTGATTTGAAGTAACTTAAAGTTTATAAACTATTTATCAAATCTATGAGCAATTCAACATCGTTTTAAAAATGCTAAATCAATTTCTCGTGAATGAATTCTTAACAAAAATTACTTCATTTGAATAATCGTAGAATCTTTAAAGAAATATAAATCAAAAACCGCTATAACAGTTTTAAAGAAGGGTGACTGTAATCCAAGACAAACTCACATTCTGAGGCAAAGGATTTAAGCCAGTATGTCAGAAGCTCGCCCGGAGTGTGTCGCTCTTCTGATAAGAATACGTAAGAGCATAAAAATAAAAGTTCACATCGAAGGAACAGGGAAAATGTCGCGGAATAATATTTGGGATTCCAGTTTTATTTGAGTGCAGACCCTCTGCGAATGGAGACAGAGATTTCCCGAGATGGTCCTATCAAACATTTATGGAGTAGCTACATAAAAGGACAACACTTAAGAACAGTTTCAATAAGTGTTTGGAGTAACGCGACCGTATCTAACGATATTACCTACTCTCTTGTAACGTTTTAATATCCGATGTACCGTTTAAAATGTTATGTTCGAAAGTATATTGCGAGAAACGTAAATTAAATACTAGCTTTTGCGGCTAAATATAGTAAACAAGGAACTACACTATTTTGAACAAATGCAGTTACTACAATGGTTTTTGATATGAAAACTTCTTTAGGCAGTTTGAGTGGTATTTTTTTTTATATCATAGGAGGTAAACGGACAGGTGGGTCACCTGATGTTAAGTGATCATCACCGTCCATAGACACTTGCAACACCAGAGGAGTCGCAAGTGCGTTGCCAACCTGTCTTGGAAGAGAGGGGGAGTAAAGGAAGGGGGGAAGGGGAGGGCAGATGGGCCTCTGGCACGACGACGAAACGCAACAATGTTGCAACACAGTTACTTCAAGTCGGTTTTCTGTTAGAGTTTGGTACTACTCCGGACGAGCCGACCCATTTATGCTGAAACCATTAATAGCTTCAGCGTATCTCTACCAACTACTTTTGGCAGGAGATAAATGTATTATTTCGGGTCATGACATGCTACGTAAGCATGAACCGTCATATTGCGCTTGCGCGGCTTGCGTCAGGCTAGCGACGCGTAATAGGTATATGTAATATTGATATTTTGCAGTTCATCATACATTTGATTGATTAATAGACTTTATAAAAATGTATTTAACTATTGCACCGAGTGCCAATAGTTATTAAAAGCACATTAATGTTAAAAATTTCAATAAACAAATTCTGAAATTTAAATATTATCGTTCACATTATAATCGTAATTATTATTATTATTACATAGTATAAATCAAAGTCCCCTAGCGCGTCTGTCTGTCTGTCTGTTCGCGATAAACTCAAAAACTACCGAAAGGTTTTTCATGCGATTTTCACCAATGGATAGAGTGATTCACGAGGAACGTTTTAGTATATAATTTGTTAAGGATTTTTCCATAATCAGGGCGGGACAACGTCTGCCGGGCCTGCTAGTTAATACAAAAATTCAAAAGAGTCCTTTTGTGTCTCGACTTTTTTATGGTACAGTACTCTATATTATAAAGTATAGAAATAATTCACTAATTATTTAACAGATGTCGGTATTGTACATTTAATATTCATAATTTCTTTAAAAAAACGTGTAATAAGATATGATGATATATTCCTAACTATCATTATAAATGCGTATGTGAGTTTGTTTGTTACGCTTTCACACCTTAATTACTCAACCGATCATGATGAAATTTTTTCCTATATATTGTACAGGCGTATAGAAAAGGACATACGATAGGACTATTTTTTTCAAAGAGAATGTACCGTTCACGTGGCATATATTAAATCTACTTGAATTTCAAATCTAGAGTGGGAGCAACTTCTTCATATAATAAAGTTAAGAAGAACAAACCGTTTAACTTTTATATAAAACTTATTTTGTTCGTCCTCACAATTCTTGACTACAAATAATACATGTGTTTCTTTAATTTACTTTAACGTTTCCTTACGAATAAACAGCGAAGATTTCCATTCCTTAGGGAATACTCTAATGGATATGTTAACTTCTAAATTTGTATGAAAATGTAATGCAGTTTCCATGTAAAAATTCAATATACGAGGTTTACGTACGAACCTTTTGCAATCATTTTTAATATTTAACGTTCATGTAAAACGTTGCCTTTTGACTGCTTTGTCACATCTTTCATATAATATTCATCGTAGATGTAACAAAGAAATTCTATTTTGGGCAAAATGTGCAAATAGTTCGAGTTCGACGTTTGAATTTCCCCTGTGTAAATGTTATTACAGTGGCGCTAGTGTGCAGATGAAACATGCTACGATTACGAGCGTATCGACACTGTCGATTAGTCGATAAAATGAGATACCTATTAATGTCGAAATAATGTCATGAATTATATCGCCCAAGTATTAATTGTTCTGAAGAACTTTTTAATATGGTGCCTTCATCGCAAATTTGCAACATTCGCCGGTGTCTCGTTGCTCATCCACATACCCTACAGCCAAACAGAATGGCTACAGAATAGCTGGTTTTCGAGAAACTTCATTATGCGCATACTAGCGCTGTGGGATAAGTAGCCTAATACGGTGTTCCCAAAGGGTTATGACATGGGGCTCTTCAAAAAGAAATTAAAACTCGCTCTTAAGGCCGGCAACACAACGGTAATGCTCCTGGTGTTGCAGTTGCCCATGGGCGACGGTAGCCATTTACAATCAGATGGGCCGTCTGCCAGTTTGCTGTCTTTGGGCATAAAAATGTATTAGCCCTTGATCGGGATACAAAGTTTAGGCTTCACGTATTAATATTATGATAATTTCTTTAAAAAACGTGTAATAATTTATTATGATATATTCCTAACTAACATTATAAATGCGTATGTGAGTTTGTTTGTTACGCTTTCACGTCTTAACTACTCAACCGATCATCATGAAATTTCATATATATTGTACAGGCGTATAGAAAAGGACATACGATAGGACTATTTTTTTCAAAGAGAATGTACCGTTCACGTGGCATATATTAAATCTACTTGAATTTCAAATCTAGAGTGGGAGCAACTTCTTCATATAATAAAGTTAAGAAGAACAAACCGTTTAACTTTTATATAAAACTTATTTTGTTCGTCCTCACAATTCTTGACTACAAATAATACATGTGTTTCTTTAATTTACTTTAACGTTTCTTTACGAATAAACAGCGAAGATTTCCATTCCTTAGGGAATACTCTAATGGATATGTTAACTTCTAAATTTGTATGAAAATGTAATGCAGTTTCCATGTAAAAATTCAATATACGAGGTTTACGTACGAACCTTTTGCAATCATTTTTAATATTTAACGTTCATGTAAAACGTTGCCTTTTGACTGCTTTGTCACATCTTTCATATAATATTCATCGTAGATGTAACAAAGAAATTCTATTTTGGGCAAAATGTGCAAATAGTTCGAGTTCGACGTTTGAATTTCCCCTGTGTAAATGTTATTACAGTGGCGCTAGTGTGCAGATGAAACATGCTACGATTACGAGCGTATCGACACTGTCGATTAGTCGATAAAATGAGATACCTATTAATGTCGAAATAATGTCATGAATTATATCGCCCAAGTATTAATTGTTCTGAAGAACTTTTTAATATGGTGCCTTCATCGCAAATTTGCAACACTCGCCGGTGTCTCGTTGCTCATCCACATACCCTACAGCCAAACAGAATGGCTACAGAATAGCTGGTTTTCGAGAAACTTCATTATGCGCATACTAGCGCTGTGGGATAAGTAGCCTAATACGGTGTTCCCAAAGGGTTATGACATGGGGCTCTTCAAAAAGAAATTAAAACTCGCTCTTAAGGCCGGCAACACAACGGTAATGCTCCTGGTGTTGCAGTTGCCCATGGGCGACGGTAGCCATTTACAATCAGATGGGCCGTCTGCCAGTTTGCTGTCTTTGGGCATAAAAATGTATTAGCCCTTGATCGTGGCTTAAAATATAGATATATGACGTACCTGCGGGAGCGTTACTTTTTCAAAATGAAAGTCACCTTATTTCCTATTGTATATCCCTGACAATGTATGTGTACGCACCATCTCATGATTATCGGTTGACTTGTTAGGTCGTGAAAGCGTAACTAACAAACAAACTCACAGTCGTATTTATAACATAATATTAATTAGGATGTAGGACATACGATAGGACTATTTTTTTCAAAGAGAATGTACCGTTCACGTGGCATATATTAAATCTACTTGAATTTCAAATCTAGAGTGGGAGCAACTTCTTCATATAATAAAGTTAAGAAGAACAAACCGTTTAACTTTTATATAAAACTTATTTTGTTCGTCCTCACAATTCTTGACTACAAATAATACATGTGTTTCTTTAATTTACTTTAACGTTTCTTTACGAATAAACAGCGAAGATTTCCATTCCTTAGGGAATACTCTAATGGATATGTTAACTTCTAAATTTGTATGAAAATGTAATGCAGTTTCCATGTAAAAATTCAATATACGAGGTTTACGTACGAACCTTTTGCAATCATTTTTAATATTTAACGTTCATGTAAAACGTTGCCTTTTGACTGCTTTGTCACATCTTTCATATAATATTCATCGTAGATGTAACAAAGAAATTCTATTTTGGGCAAAATGTGCAAATAGTTCGAGTTCGACGTTTGAATTTCCCCTGTGTAAATGTTATTACAGTGGCGCTAGAGTGCAGATGAAACATGCTACGATTACGAGCGTATCGACACTATCGATTAGTCGATAAAATGAGATACCTATTAATGTCGAGTAATTTTATGAATTATATCGCTCAAGTATTCATTGTTCTGAAGAACTTTTCAATATGGTGCCTTCATCGCAAATTCGCAACACTCGCCGGTGTCTCGTTGCTCATCCACATACCCTACAGCCAAACAGAATGGCTATAGAATAGCTGGTTTTCGAGAAACTTCATTATGCGCATACTAGCGCTGTGGAATAAGTTGCCTAGTACGGTGTTCCCACAGGGTTATGGCATGGGACTCTTCAAAAAGAGATTAAAACTCGCTCTTAAGGCCGGCAATACAACGGTAATGCTCCTGGTGTTACAGTTGTCCGTGGGCGACGATAGCCATTTACAATCAGATGGACCGTCTGCCAGCTTGCTGCCTTTGGGCATAAAAATGTATTAGCCCTTGATCGTGGCTTAAAATATAAATATTTGACGTATTATTCAAAATGAAAGTCACCTTATGTCCTATTGTATATCCCTGACAATGTGTATGCACCATCTCATGATTATCGGTTGAATTGTTAAGTCGTGAAAGCGTAACTAATAAACAAACTCACAGTCGTATTTATAACATAATATTAATTAGGATGTTTATTTTTATTACTATTGTTTATTATTTAATTGTAGTGAAAAAATTTCCATCAAATATATTAGTTAAAATTTGCTCACAAAAATAATTACGTATAATGGAGAAACTTTTCTCAATTTGACAGTCTTAGGAGTTGTAAATTTTTAAATAGAATTACGGGGGCAGTCAAACTAAATTTACAAGGTATCTATTAATCACTGTCACAGAATCACCTGTGCCCAGAAAATTCACTAAGTCCTTACAGTTCATAATACTCAAAGACAAATAAACATTTTAATTTAGAGCAATCTGATTAAAATGTTATTTGGCTGTATATATTTTTGTTTATTTGTTATATGTCTGTTTTATTATACCTGTCGAAATAAACATTTTATAAAATACTAGCGGGCCGGACGGACGTTGTCCTGCCTTGATAATTAAAAAAAATCTACAATTCAACCGCAGCACCACCCACCAGGTCTGGTGAATCTGAACCATTCTCGGATCCACCGGAATACGCGCACAAAACTTCATCAGAATCGGTCCAACCGTTTAGGAGGAGTTCAGTGACGTACCCACGTACAGAAGAAATTTATATATAAAAAAGATGACTATATATCAACAGATCAAACACGTGACATGTTTTATATCAAAGTATTGAATCTTCATTGTTTTTGTATAATGGTTATTATGCATAAATTTACAAAAAAGCAAGCTGGTCAACAAACTTACACTAGTGTTGATAATATAAAAGTTATGTAACTTTTATCTCCTTACCAATTCTCGTATTTGCAACTAGTCAATGTGGAGTATGAAGTACCAGGGACATTCTTCGTCTGGAATGTCTTTGAGAATATATTTTATTCCCGAATGTAAATCCAACATGCTACAAAGTCGAGCTTTCCGTGTTGAAAAGTACGAGCTAATAGTACGATAGTTTGATTCTTTAAAAGTAAATTGTAATCCTCTATTTTTAACTTAATAAGATTTTACAATTCTACCTATAATACTATTTATACAGTATGTATTATTATATAGAAATCAATAATAGTGTACGTACACTAGTAAAAAAATCAAGGTGTTGGTTTATATGATGTAGTTACATAATATCAGTCTTAGTATTATTAAATACTAGCGGGCCCGGCAGACGTTATCCCACTCTGGTTATAAAAAAATCCTGGAGAAATTATATGCCAAAACGTTCCTCATGAATCACTTTATCCAGTGCTGAAAACCGCATGAAAATCCTTTCAGTAGTTTTTGAGATTATCGCAAACAGACAGACGGACATACGCGGTAGGGGACTTTGTTTTATACTATGTAATGAAATATATTACATTCAAAATTATAAATTGAACAACCTGATGTAACATATGAAAATTAATTCGTACTCTGGGAGCATGTAAAAATGATTCAATAGAGGGGTTGCGGAAAAAAATAATACGTGTGTCGTATTCTTTTTTCGCTCGTGACTCGATTCGTAGGATTATCAAGCTCCATTCCTGATTATGATTTAGCGGTAGCGGGACGTAAAAAAAAGGTAAGAATAAAATTAAAATTCTTTCACTTTCACTCTCATGGCTTTCTGTAATGTATTAAATAAAGTCTTATAGTATTGACTATGTATTATTTAAGTTTAAAATGCAATTACATATAAAGCGAATATAGTCTAATCTAAGCAAGTATAAAGGAGCGTAATGGATTTAATACCAAATGCATTCCCACTTCTTCACTCAGTTATGTATGAGAAAGTTGAAGCAAATTGTGCATATTATCTACTAGCCTCTGCCCGCGTGGAATAATTAATTTGGGCTAACGCTAACACGCAACGGACGCTCTCAAGAGGAAAAAAACCCCGATTTTGAAACTCACTTGTGTTCCGCCTCTGTTGGCCTTAGCGTTATGATATTTAGCCAATAACCCTACTCGATAAATGAGCTATTAAACACTGAAAGAAAAATCGAACAAACCGAACCAGTAGTTCCTGAGATTATCCCTTAAAACGTCACAAATTCACAAACTTTACCTCTTTATAATAATAGGTCTTTACCTATGAAATTGCCGTTCTGCAGTACTGGCCATTTCAACTCAAAATAGTTTTTGTTTGGCTAAGAATTCTAATTTCAAATTAATTTTATTTTATAAAACATGGAATTCTTTTTCCAAAAGTAGTCAAAACGGCAATTTCATAGGTAAAGACCTAATATTAGTATAGATAGAATAAAGTGTGTCCATATTTAATTGCTTCTAGTCACTACATAATATAAAACAAAATCCTCTGCCACGTCTGTCTGTTTTTTTTAATAGACTGTGTGACGCTTGACCTCTGTCACACCTGATGGAAAGTGAGGACGAGGCCTAGGATGTAACACGTTCACCCAGTAAATGCAAATTCACTCTTCTTTTGATAAACTCTAAAACTACTTAACGGTTTTTCGTGCAGTTTTCACCAGTAGATAAAGTGATTCACCAGAAAGGTTCAGGTATACAATTTGTCAAGTTTTTTTTATTATCAAGGCGGGATAACGTCTTCTGGGCCCGCTTGTATAATTTAAGCAACATACGGTTGGAAGACTTTTGAGCTTAGGTTAATTGAATATTGATTCGGAGGGTAGTTTTTAAAGTCCCGCTGCATTTACACATGGTGGTAGGTATTTTCCTAAATATGTAATGTAGCTTAAGGTATAATTCAAATAATCAGCCCTATAATCAATTATATATTCAAATTTCTTATGTTAGATTTAAAACCCCATTAGCTTGTGATATAAGTTATGTCTTTAGTTTTCCCTATCTCATAAATAAAGGCTTGAGCAGTTACTAACGGATGTTACCTGCACAGTATTTGTAGACGGGTGATTCTCAGATACAGGTGGATTTTACAGCTAAATTTGCCATTTAAATATGTAATTATATGATAATAGTCGTATTCAATATTAACCTTAATGTATTGAAATTATCAGGGCATCGTAGTTTATTTTATTAGTAATTTGGTTTCAAAATTCAATTTATCATAAAAGTAAAATCAAAGAAAGAACAAGACAAAGCTTTAAATAAAAAGATATCGTGAATAATTTTTATTAATTTAAGTTCTTATACTATTAAATCTCTATGCGAACTCACAACAAATAAACAAAGTACAAATAAATGATCGACAGTGGATACGAAACACAATTAGGTTCTAAAAATAGGTCGTCTCGAATCTTGTCGAATCGTTTGAATAATGACGTCAGCCTTCCAGAACATTTAACCCTATTTTATTAAAAGGTATGTAAAACGCACCGTGATGCGTCCTAGTATAGCTATGTTTTAGATATCGGAGCGAATACGAAGGGATAAGAGAACGAATAGAATTTCGAGTGGATTGCGATTACATCACTATTAGGTGTAAGTGTGATTGTAGTGTAATTGCCTGGTAGTGAGTCTATTTGAGGTTTTGTATGTACGAGTACAAAATATGTAGTATTTCTCCTGACACAAACGGCAATTGATTTACTCATGAGCATAACAATACTTCATACTTTTTAGAGTTTGACTACAATATTTTTGGATATAATATGACGATGTGGCCCAACTTGGTTACATACTGTACCTAGAAGAGGACTAGCTCTTGGATGCGATGTTTTTGTTGATTTTACAAGAGTCTGTAAAGGCCATGGATAAAATCTATAGTAATATAGCGAGTCTAAATTATGTCAATTTTTCACACACAATGCACACAAACACATGCACTACTATGAAAATGCAGATTTTATTTTTGTCATATTGATGTGCGTTAAAATTATAAATCGGTGATGCATTTTGAATAATTGCCATGTTTATTAGTTGTGTATATTAAATTATTAAGAAAATATCAAGCTGTTATTTAATAAAAGGATACTTTTATTATGTTAACGTCATCTATATATTACAATACTGTGTTGTTGTGTATTGTATACGTTATTTATACTTATTTTATTCCCTTTTTATAATGCAAACATTTTGTAGGTGATTTGTTTTTAATCTTTTCCGGTAAATAAGCAAAAGGTATCTCAAGTTACTGAGGGACGTTTTGTTCGACTAACTTTTTATATGGCGCAGAGTGGCACGGCGGAGGACACATAACGAGCACCTGTGCCCTCATCTACATAATGTGGACAAGTCATTGAACCCAACATCGTTGGACAGTTTCATAGAGCTCTATATGATGGTATCTAGTTTTATTCAAAATCAAATGGTTAACATGTTTATAATCTATCACGCTAAAAATGAAAATTTGAATCTTTAGAGTTATGTTCATCTATTTAATTCACATTTCTAATGTTAGCATTAAATTGATTGGAACAGCATTTACGTCACTAAATGCCATAAAATCCGTTACATTCAATTACATTTCGATCCAAATGCATTTCATTATCAATAAAAATCAAATTCAAAACAAAATCTACATTAAAATAGTTCTTAAAATATTCTTATTGAAAAATCGTGAATGTTAAATTAATTTAAAAAAATGTTGTCTGGAAAAAATACGTTCAGATTAATAATTTCAATTACGGAAATGAAGACTTCTGTAGGACCAGGTGTTTTAAATAGTGAACGAAAGTAAGCCGATGCGCTTGGATAGGTGACGCTGAATGGGTTTATTCGAGTCCAACCACGTTTACTGTCTGACAAAGAGTGCATCTTTCCAATAATTATGTTTTTATTATTACGCATTAATTACTTTAAAATATACGAACGATATAAAATCTATTTTATATATAACCAGAGTAGTACTTGAAGTGTATATACATCTATTTAATTTCTATCGTATGGTTATTAGCACACCGTCTTTTCTGTGTAGTTTTGGTTGAAAATAAATATTTATGATTCATAGCTTGATGTATTAATAATAAGAGGAGAGGCGTAAATGGAATTTTTTATTGGTATAATGGTAAAAAACCGACATTTTTAAAACTACAATACTAAATAAACTCACAATAACTATAAAATATGCTACCAAAAATATAACACAATTATGTAATTAAATAATTGGACGTGCTGCTATACAAAATTTAAAATAAATATGTCATATAAGATTTCTTACAAAAATAATTATTAATAGTCGATATATTTAAAATATAGAGTTTGACTAGATAGTTAATAAAAAAGTTTAGAACACGTTAATAATTGTTATTTCGTATTTGGTAATGCATTGATTCAAAAGTACACACCAACACCTAATATTTTTGAACATATATATTATAGTATCCCATTTTGAGTGAACATTTTGTAAACAAAGAAAAATCAAATAGTCCTTAAATATTTACACTTGATCGTGTATGTTTATTGTGTCGTTACAGAAAAAGTCTCGTGAAATGTTACAGTTCACGGCTTCTTTTATGTGACGCAAAGGAGAAGGCAAACAAAATCACATCACTACGGATTATGTTAGTATATTTTTTATTACAGTAATTGTTGTGTTTCAACAGCATTCAGGAGTAAAGTTCAAACTAATAATGTTACACATTTAAATCAACAAAGTAAAAATATTAGAGTTGTGTTCTAACTAATATTATAATTATGAATGTGAGTTTCTTTGTTTGTTACGCTTTCATGCTTTATCTACTAAACCAATCATCACGAAATTTTACATTTACTTTGTCAGCAGGTAAAAATACGTAGGGTTTTATCCAAAACAACAATAGAGATGCCCAAAATCAATCTTGGTCTTACAGTTTCGGTCTTGTTGAATTTTCTTAGTACCAAAACGAACATCACCAAATAAGTGGTCTTATTTCCAAGTCCAAAACTGTTCCTTGCAAGGTCTGAGCAAGACTGGACTGAGGCTGCTATATTATTGCAGTCTCATAGTTACCTCAAACAGAAATTTGGAGAGAATGTGACACAGACAAGGATGCGAGGAATAGAATAAATGCAAGATGGATAAAGGATGGAATGGAGGAAAGTTGCTGAGCTCGCTTTTGTCCCACGAATACCCCTAAAACTAAAACGAAATATATATAAACATTTCCTATGACTTATCATGCTGTATGGATTTGAGTACTAGGCTACGAAAGGGATGGATGAATAATATTTCACCTGGCGTAGATACCAATGTCAAGATGGGTATGTGATGTAACCAAAGTGGATAAAATTAGTAATATGTACCTGAAGGAATTTTGAAGATAGCACTAGTGACAGAGTATTTGAGGAGCCTTAATATATAGATAGAAAGAGACGTGTCCATTCGAGTGCTCATGTAAGTAATCCGGGTTGTTATTAAGAGGTACCAAACCCTAAATAGACTAGTTGTAAATTTTACAAATTCATTAGCAAATTATTGCTTCTTTTATACAAGTCAGGCTGTACCGTGTACAGTCGTGACTACCTCCACGAGACCCGTAATTAGACATACAGCACCGCACTGACCACTCTAATTGAAACCGCAACGACGACGATAGTGTTTTGTTTCTGTTAGTTTTTTATTTTATTTCACTTAATGAGAGCCGGCATTAGGATTGCTAGTTCACTTTTTTGTATCAGACACATTGTGAAGTCGATTTTGTACTTTCATGATGAAATACGCTATATTATAAATTAATCGATTTTTGATTCTTGCTGAAAAACAATGTTGGTTAGAAACAGAGAAGTAGAATTAGCACAACATATTTCCCCCTTCCACTCCTCTCTGTCAGATATCATCTCAGTACTTACACATATTATAACCATATCATTCTTCCACTTTCCATTATTTATTATATATACCAATTAGCAGACGTTGTTCCGCCCTGATTATAAAAAAAATCCTTAACAAATTACATACTAAAACCTTCCTCATGAATCACTTTACCCACTGGTGAAAACCGCATGTAAATCCGTTCAGTAGTTTTTGAGTTTATCGCGAATAGACAGACAGACAGACGCGGTAGAGGACTTTGTTTTATACTATGTAATATAATATATAATGTAATTTGTTAAGGATTTTTTTTATAATCAGGGCGGAACAACGTCTGCTAATTGGTATATATAATAAATAATGGAAAGTGGAAGAATGATATGGTTATAATATGTGTAAGTACTGAGATGATATCTGACAGAGAGGAGTGGAAGGGGGAAATATGTTGTGCTAATTCTACTTCTCTGTTTCTAACCAACATTGTTTTTCAGCAAGAATCAAAAATCGATTAATTTATAATATAGCGTATTTCATCATGAAAGTACAAAATCGACTTCACAATGTGTCTGATACAAAAAAGTGAACTAGCAATCCTAATGCCGGCTCTCATTAAGTGAAATAAAATAAAAAACTAACAGAAACAAAACACTATCGTCGTCGTTGCGGTTTCAATTAGAGTGGTCAGTGCGGTGCTGTATGTCTAATTACGGGTCTCGTGGAGGTAGTCACGACTGTACACGGTACAGCCTGACTTGTATAAAAGAAGCAATAATTTGCTAATGAATTTGTAAAATTTACAACTAGTCTATTTAGGGTTTGGTACCTCTTAATAACAACCCGGATTACTTACATGAGCACTCGAATGGACACGTCTCTTTCTATCTATATATTAAGGCCCTTCTTTTGGATAAGTCTTCAAGAATAACGCTGTAATTAATGCTGAATACTAGCCATATGACCTCATACTCCTATAAAAAATTGACATAAAAAAAGACACCCTTCATAATAATGATCCACACACTGAGCGATTGATCGATTGATCTTTACACGATCTTTCAAGTCTTGAAGTTTGGCACGAAGGCAAGTTTTCTAATGACTTAATTTCAAATCCCTAGTGGAATTGTTTCGCAACAAAGTTTTATTTGCAGTTAATTTCATATAGAATTTACTATGCGAACGTAGGTAAAAAATTGGTCACTTAAGCACGTGCCGTTACGTGTTGAAAACGTTGGTGAATGTTATGATAATATATAAACGATATTTGTGTCAAACCTCAAATGATAAGGAACATCCTCGAGTACAATCGTAAGTGATAATGTAGTTAATGATGATACATTAAAAACTGAACGTCGAGGGCAACTTTGAACACTCACCAGAGCATATTTACAATTCGCGATATATTTTAATTTGAACGATGGTGACTAAAATGGTAAGTAATATAAACGAACCGTATCGCTGTAGTTTTGTTAACATGATATTTTTCTTCACCGAATGCTCTGTATTGTCAGCATCCAAATCTACCTTTTGTAATCGATCTATACAAAGAACATTTATCGAATAAGATTAATCAATTATACATTTCATTGTATGTAGAAAGCTTTCAGTAACATTGTTATTTTGTTTACGACTCTGGCTACTGGAAGTGGTATGCTTTATTATTATAGAGTTCAAAAACTAGAAGTGTATCATAGAAAATCTAATAAAAATAAAGATGTATTGGTTTTTGCAGTAGCTTGTTACACATTGTCTGCGTTATGGTGTAGTCTATGGTAATATCATAAAGATAACTTTTTTATAAAAATGAGTAATATCCTGAAAACTTTATATTGAAGTTATACTTCTTTTGGCGCGTTAGGAAATAATGATGAGAGTAAATTTTTACGATGCGCGCGTACTCCGCCACGAAAAATCGACACCCTGAAGTTAGCTATAGTTAACATTTTGTTTCTTTGTATTAAAACTTTCAATGTATTAAATACCTTTTTTCTATTGTTAGCGTCGTTTTTTCTACAAACGTAGAATAAGGCGAAAGATAAAAAATTTGAAAAGATTTTTATCTTGCTACGCCAAAGAAGTATAACTTCTAACGCGTGTACATAAGTACACGCACACTTTTTTTTATTTGCTCTCATGATGTTGTGATGCTTGGAATTGAATGTGGTAAATGCCTGTAACCGGTAGGCGTATATAAATTCGATTTACTAAAAATATTGTAATTATATGCGAGCTTTTGGTGTTGCATAATTAATAGATAGAATGATAGCTATATTAACGTGATTTTCATACAAAAGCTACATTATTAAAGAAATAAATGCATAATTGTGTACAAATATTATACTATATAGTCTATTTATTTTACTAAATAAGTACATACATTCCTCATATTTATGGCATGTTAGTTTCTCGTAAAATGCAAACTAAAACTCTAAGTCTCTATTTGTTATACATTGCCATACAAAACCAACGGGTTAGATTCTACAAACTCTGAATTCCATTTATTATGTAAAAATATGTTATAGTAATAGTTATGGAAGTTAATAAATTACTCTTGAATAATTATAATTTGAAAAGTAATAATTTGGTACTACTGCTTTTATTTGCAAGAGAAGATGTATGAAATTAAACTTTAGGCCAAATTCAACTTCAGTTGACCTGTAGACCACTAAAGAAGGGAATCGATTATCAAAAAAATCGAAAAAGAGATCTTCTGTCAGGAAATGTATCAAAATGTGGTTTCATGTAACTTAAAGCAACTTAAGAATTAAAGATGTAAGTAACGCCTATATTGAATAATTTAACAATGGACCTTTATAAACCTTCCATGCCATTGGAAGACTTACATACGTATTAAAATTCCAGCAATTCTTCTATAACTATATAGTGTTTTATAATACTCTTAAATATAATTAATATTACGTGCTATTATCACAAATTTTATCATCATCGACAGAGTTCCGTATCTTGATCGTTAGCTGCACACGGCACATCTGGAGCGGCTAAGAATAGTTTGCCTGTTGCGCATGCGCATAACTGATAGACCTTCATGGTTCTTATACCTTTATGCGGTTTCTCTGTCACAGTAGCCGTCTTCAAATTCTTAATAATTACATTCGGTGCGTCAAGTTTTATCTGAAACAAATAAATACATAAATGTTAATATATTGTAATCCATTAAGGCATTACATATGTAACACGGAAATAAAAACCAAATGTGGAAAACGACCCAATGTAACAAGGACACAACATAATAGAGATTATAAGGTTCACGGTACAAGGAAATCCGAAGTATCGGATTACGTCCGAGGAAAGGGGGGATAAAAAAAATCCATTAAGGCTTATTTACATTTTTGATTTTAGCTCAAGTGATCCTACCTCGGTTGCAAAACAAAATAATAGAACACTAAAATCAGTGAGAAAGTTATATTTAATTTTCCACCGTTATATAGGAAAATAATTTAATTTCATATACAAAAAAAAATCTGTGTCTTATGATTGTTTTGTATTTATGGTAACAATAAGATAATTAAATAATTTTCTTTTCTAGTTTTTACAATTTTACATATTGCCATTTAATTCCAAAATAAACATAGTTTGTATTATGACAATGGATCAGCTAATATTTATAAATTTACTAGCGGGCCCGGCAGACGTCGTCCCGCCCTGATTAAAAATAAATCCTTGATAAATTATATACTAAAACGTTCCTCATGAATCACTTTATCCAATGGTGAAAACCGCTAGAAAATCCGTTCAGTAGTTTTTTAGTTTATCGCGAACAGACAGACAGACAGATGCGGTAGGGGAATTTTTTTTTTTCGAACTGACTACGCTATTGACCCAGCAAGGTCTTAACAGCTTTACCGGGCTACTAGGTAGGGGACTTTATTTTATACTATGTAATAATAATGATATAGGTAATAATAATTACCAAGCAGATACATAACTAACAACTATGATTATCAAAAACAAAATCAGTCATATGCTGAGATCAAGTTTGCAACCTCTCAGCTCAATCATACCCACAAATTTATTAATGTTAGTAATCAATCTCAAATGATGCGCAAACACTATCCAGATCATAGCAACTATAAATTTAGGCGGTTATAATAAGTACGATATATAAAAAATCCCATTTTCGTCAGAGTGCTGTTAACATTCTACATTCGGCAATATTGATAAAATTTTATTTAAAAAGGTGCGCTTATAAATTGAAATATTTGTATAAATCATTATTAGAACCCGGCTGAGTGCCTTAAGCGGTCGCCTTAGTAGTCCGGTGAAGCTGTTAAGATCTTGCTAGGTCAATAGCGTAATCAGTTCGAGAAAAAAAAAGTGCGTGCGTACAAAGTACACATGTCAGAAGTGAAATTTCTTTGGCGAACTAATTTATAAGTCTTTTTTATATTTATACAAATCTAAAACTTTAGAAAAATAGAAAAAAAAAAATAATATTTAAAAAAGGGAAAAATCTGCGTTTACTGCAAATGACGTCACTTCCGTTGCATACCTGCGTGACGTTACACTTGTGAAATTTTTACCCTTATGCGCCTAAAGAAGTTTCACTGTAAAAATTACAACCTGTTGTTGATATGGGTATAAGGTCAATCATTTCGTGACATTAGAATATATCTACTTCAGAAAGTAGAATGATCAAATAATTAAAGTTTTATTGCTCATGATATTATATCTTACAGTATAAAAACATCAATTTTCTATGTGGATTATCAACGAGACGTCGAAAATTTGATATTTCAACATATCTCCACAAAATACGAAAATACAATATTACTAGATGAGTCACGTATATAACTAGCGTATATAATTAATTTTTGAAATTTTGAGTTACTGCCAATATATTTAAGTAAATTCCGTATAAAGCATGATTGTTGAGTATGGAAATAGTATCTCACTAACATAGGCATTCAGGCAGTTCGGCCATTCTGGGTTATGTTTCAGTTTACTTCGAGCAACTAAACAGATTTCTATCCCGTGCCGTGGTACATTGTCCATCCATTAGCATATTTCCTAACATGCTTTTTGACCTACATCTTCTACGCTACCTTGATAAATAGGCTATAAAACCGATAATTCTGATTGGAAGTATTGAAGCACGTTAAAAAACACAAATAATTTCTGTAGCTTTATAACATTAGTATAAATATTAAAACCATATCACAAAGAGAGTTTTGGTTCAGGCAGAATCTAGTCTAGAATTATTTGCGTTACATATATACATTACATATAATGTACTTAACGAGGTACTCACACTTCCAATAAGAGAGCTCATTTTAATGTCACTATGTGAAGTCATGTCTATATTACCAGCTCTGCTTTCAAAATATATTGCTTGCGGAGCTCGCAGATCTAGTCTTCTTGTAAGCGACTCTAACCTAAAAAGTATAAATAATTTATAGGTAATTAAAAATTAAATTAAAAATTAAACTAGTTGCGATTTAATTGCTACATGATATAAATTGATCAAAAGTGTTTAAAGTATACTTGTGTTCGGTATTATCACAAAACTTTTATATTAATTACGATTACATTGTCTCACTGTAACTACATTACAGTCGAAGACCATTGGTTACTCGAGTTGCGAATGTAAATGACAGTCTACCAATAATACCTTAAAAGTTACTGAATGTTCACTAGTTGGTCCTATTTGTTCAAAAAAGTCTTCTCTGGAATTAAGCTCAAGTTAAAATAATTACGGTAGTTCACTATATACATTAATACCAAACACTAATAAATCTAACATTTCGGTTATTCATTTACCTAGTGTCTGAGTTTTCGCGATATACTATTAGATATATATAGATATAGATTTCTTATTCACTATATTCATAGTTACATAAGATCAAGATTCAATTACTAACTGTAAGTCTGACCCAGGTGGAGCCTGCATAAATGAAGACTGAAGAGCGTTCTTCACAGCCAGGCCACCGACTCCATCAATTGTAAAAGTTTCAGCGAACACCCGGACTTCATCTCTTGACGCCTGGAACACGCTACCACCCCGAGCGTCTCGTACGTTAAAAGAATGCCCGCTGAACTCTATGTTGTCTCTCTCTATAACGAAATAAGAATTTTGATTAAGATATTTTACATGAGATATTGTAACGGTTATCGCTTAGTCCGTTATGGCTTAACATGCTTTTTATTGTAATTTATTATTCAAAGCTTTTAAAAAGTAAAAGCGTGTATCATTTCACGGAGAAGACATAAAATTACAAATATTTAGTATCTAACCAATATTATCATCTTCTTACATTTATCCTACCTAAGTAGGGTCGGCACCACATGTTTTCTTTTTCCACTCTCTCCTGTCAGATGTCATTCACACCTTTTACATACATATAATTTTTCTCACAATCCATCCATGCCTTTTTCGGTTTTCCTCTACTCTTATATCCGTCCACCATCATAACATCGAATTATCGAAAATATCGTAGTATCGAACCAATATATTTGATAAAAAATATAAAAGTTACATTTCTAGACTGCCATCACACTAACTTATGTAATCTACAAACTCGTCAAAAGGCAGCTAAACCTGTCTAAATGACATGCTATCATAAGTAATTAAATTTCATATACTATTTTGATACTGTACAGCCATGCCTTTTTCGGTTTTCCTCTACTCTTATATCCGTCCACCATCATAACATCGAATTATCGAAAATATCGTAGTATCGAACCAATATATTTGATAAAAAATATAAAAGTTAAATTTCTAGACTGCCATCACACTAACTTATGTAATCTACAAACTCGTCAAAAGGCAGCTAAACCTGTCTAAATGACATGCTGTATGCTATCATAAGTAATTTAATTTCACATACTATTTTGATACTGTACTGGCATGATCTCTAATAAAAGGCACAATAAACAGCTAAGAAAAAAATAAATACGCTATGTTTAATTCTTCTGCATCTATAAATAGCTCAGATTTATCTCGTAAACGTTTCTACTTACTGATTAACAGTTTCGAATGCTCTGCGTGGTTATGTGCAGATACAAGTACGGTAAAGTTACGGTGTGAGTGCAGAGTGATAGGATGAGCGATTTGCGACGTAATCATCGAAGTGACTAGATTATCTTTAACCCACGCTTGTCCTTGCAGATGTATACCTCCTTTAACTATCTTTATGGGACCGATGCCATTCTGAAAACAAAAAAACAATTACTGAGTAGAAGCATGTTAAATATTAGTCACTTAACAGTAAAATATAGGTAGCAACCAATGATACTAACCATACTAAGCTTCAAAGCGCTTATAATCCATAACGTCAATGATACGTTCAATAAAACTAGAAATATAAGAAAAACTAAAATTCCGTAAAGGGTGTTCCGTCTCCAGCCTTTAATGATAGGAGATGGTGTACATCTACTATTGTAAACATTTTCGGAGGTAGTAGCAACACGTGGTGGCTCATCCGTTGGTGTGCATTCCCATCCTCGTTGGATGGATTGTGTGAAAAATGATATGTGTGTAAAAGGTGTGTTGACTGAGATGACATCTGATAGGCGAGCGTGGAAAAGGAAAACATGTTGTGCCGACCCTACTTAGGTGGGATAAGGGTAAGAAGATGATGAGGCGTGTGATATAAAAAAATGCTTGAAATTTATTTAATCTTTTGTGTATGTAGGCTTTTTTACAGGTTTAGTGTTCATACACTATGTTAACTGATAATATGTGATGATATGAACTAAGCTACCAGAACACACGCATAGGTTACTCGGTTACATTTTTTTAAATTGAAGATTCTAAGTAGCTAGACAGTCCTAAGAAAATATATCCACAATTCACCAAGATATCTATTTCGACGAAAGTTTAGGCTCATTAGTCATGTTTTTCGATCTCGGTACATGAAAGTCATCGTTGATTGGCAGAATAGTACACAAAATAAAATATCATGGGTTGCCGAGGAAAAAAGAAAATCGCAGCAAAATATAATATTCTACAATGAAATTCATCCTTACTAAAACCACAGAGGTATCTGTGGCAGAATATAAACAACAAAGTGCGACTTATGTAAAACCGATAAGCTCAGGTTTTAGGTGAATATAGATGTAGTGCGCGTAGTTCTAAGTTCCGGAGCCCGCACGCTCGACATGCAAATAACTTTTTTCTATCTTATTTGGTGTTTTGGAATGACTGCGTGACCAGTATACAAAACGTTGCTTGTTATTTGTGTACTACGATTTAAACAGTATTTTTAACTGATAAATTTAAAGTTTCAATAAAACTTGAATTAATGAGATTCCAACGTAACTTTTGAGCTTTGTTTATACCTTATAAAGTTTAGTGTTTTGTGATAATCTCACCAGGTATCAATTGATGAGTACTGCCTCTTAAGTGTAGTTGCCGGAACATATTGGGGTGTAAGGGGTGTCGAATAACATCTAAGACTTGAGACATCCAAGCCAACCTTACCTGCACGTGGTACCGTGCTGAATAACGAACGAGGCAATGGCGATAGTGGGGTGGTAGGGTTCTACAGCCCGACTGGGTCGCAATTACCATGTATATGGCGAAAAAGCCCGTCATAGTGATTCGCTTCTGCGGGTAGCGTTTCGGGATCAGCCTGTGCATATCCAACTTTTCGCAGGCCAGCATGACAGTGGCAACCGGCGATGGATAGTGTGTCACTCGGTGGTCGCCATTGTTTTTGGATTGTACTGTAGTAGCTAGTGTGATGGGTATTTCTAAAAGCCTTACCAATGGGCTATGAATGTCCATGTTTTGATTGACATTATTTAATTCAATTTATCTTTTTTACGAACGTACGTAGTCATTATTAGTATACGTATACGAATAATCTTATTAAGAAAAAAAAGTTACATTTGAAGCTATTACTGGTTTCAGCACGAATGGGTCGTCTCGCCCGGGATAGTACCAGGTCTCACAGGAAAACCGACGTAAAGTAACAGTACGTACGTTTTTGCGTTTCGTTCGGTCAGTGAGAGCGCCGGAGGCCCACCTCCCCTCCCCTTCCCCTTCTCCCCTTCTCCTCCCCACCCCAACACAGGCTGGCAGCGCACTTGCGACTCCCCTAGTGTGGCAAGTGTTTATGGACGGTGGGTATCACTTAACATCAGGTGAGCCACCGGTTCATTTGCATCCTACGATGTAAACAAAAAAAAAATCGAGGCAGTTATAAGGATTGCGGACACAAGTGAAAACTCAGTACAATAGAATAACTGTGTTCTGTTTTGAATTATGAAATTAATCATAATAAATAACTGGGAGTTATTTAAATTTAATAATTTGTAGATTGAAATATTATATGCTAATAACGTACGGAGGTATATCTATGTACATATATACACAGTATATATATAGCCCATGGAAAGCGTTCGGTGTCAATGACGCGAGTTCTATGATTTTTGTTCACCCAAAAAAAGTTGATAAAGTTGCCTAAAGAAATTGTTCACTTTAATAAAAAGTAACAGTTAATACATGAAAATTATTTCACTATTTTGCAATCTGAAAATATATTCTATCTGCATGTGATTTTTCAATTAGTTGGCTTGTAATTGAATGAGAAAACAAGGCGGAAACGAGACAAAATTTGCGGATAAAGTGCAATGGTAGTGCACTAATGAACGCTGAGAGCGCGCATCGGCTAATGAATAACAGAGAGAAGCTTTTTGAAAAACACCCATTAAATAGGCCCAATGTTGTTAAAAACATTTGTTATTGTATTTTACCAGTCGCGTTTCTCGGCTTAAGGATACCGTGTAGTATTAAATTCCTGTTATTATATTTTTATAGATTTTTTTAATTTAATTAATTTAGGGGCTTATATTCCTCAAAACATATCAGCCCTATTGTTCCCCAATCCTTTTCGCTTTATCATTAAAGTCACTGATGAGGTTTTTTTTTATGTCATAACTAGCGAACAAAATTACGGGCCACCTGATGTTAAGTCATCACCACCGTCCATAGACACTAATAACACCAGAGGAGTCGAAAGTGCATTGCCAGCCTGTGTTATGTGGAAAGGGAGTGAGGGGAGAGGAGAGGGGAAGGGAGGTGGGCCTCTGGCACCGTCACTGACCAAACGAAACGCAACACTGTAAGCACTGTTACTTCACGTCGGTTTTCTATAAGAGGGTGGTACTACACCGGACGAGCCGACCCATTCATGCTGAAACCAATAATAGCTTCAGCGTGGCTCTACCACTCTGTAAAGGTATCATTACCAGGTCATACAGCATCTTAGCTTCACCCGAACAGGGTTCAGCCAAGATGCTGTGACAAACACCTATGTTCTGGCAACTACTTTTCATAGTACTTATCAACGACTCTCTTTCGTTACGATTCTTAGAACACTCCATCATCAAGTGATGCACATCCTTAATTTTTCTGCATACATCGCATTTGTGAGTTTCTTATACCGAGTTAAATTATATATAGATTGAAACTTCAATACGATATATAATTATAATGTTTAACTCAATAATATTATTATTAATTAGCTGGTGCTGGCGACTGCAGTCTCGTGAATAATACTATTATATTATTGGAAATACGAATTTTATCTGGATTAATTTTAGCCTGCCTTTTTGCTTAATTAATTTGAAGTCACCTCTGTTAAAATGTATCAATATACTTTAGTTCTATGAAAAAATATAGGGATATGTAGTCTAGATACCGTCTTTACCGTCGGGCAGTAAAAAACTGTTAACTCAAATTAACTCGGACAAATAACACACATTTCGAGTTTATATATTATACATAAACAGATATTGCATGCTATTTAAATATTATTTAAAATTATTTGTTTAAAAATATGTATGTACTGAAAACATTTTTTTAACCATAAAATGGCTTGGGTATAATATGCATGTGAACTATCAAAGCTTTGTTACTGGCGCTCTTGAAAATCACACAATGGGCCACTCTGACTTGCATAGATGAATATTAATACTTTATAAAAAATCATAAATTTGGTAGATTTTATTGCACATTAGCTTAAATTAACTCGGACAAATAACACACATTTCGATTTTATATACATAAACATATATTGCATGCTATTTAAATATTATTTAAAATATATATTTAAAATTATTTGTTAAAAAAATATGTATGTACGGAAAACATTTTTTTTAACCATAAGCTGGCTTGGATATAATATGGATATGAACTATCAAAGCTTTGTTAGTGGCGCTCTTGAAATTCACACAATGGGCCACTCTGACTCGCATAGATGAATATTAATACACTATAAAAAATCATAAATTTTGAAGATTTTATTACATATTTTTTTTCTAAATCAATGATCATCCGATATCAATGAATTCGTTTCGATTTCTCGTTAGTTTTATAACTGAATATTATGGTTAATATGGGTTATTACGCGTTATAAAATGACTTGACATTCCTTTTAAAAGTTTTATGATTTTTTAATTTATTTTAGTATCGTCAACATGACAATACACTAGTAATTATATAAAAATTAGGACTGTCGTGATTCATTATAAATGTAGTCATATTTAGAGATAACCACGGCATGCTAAAAAAATTGATTGCAGAATTCAGAAATATGTTTTAACTATAGGCTTATAACTTAAGCTATATTACTGTAAAGCTTGGAGAGATGATGGTTCAGTGAATTGTTTACGAAGACGTAGGTTCAAATCCTTGCGAATGAGCCAGAACATTCGAAGAAGTAGAAAGACCATCGCGATGAAACCAGAACTTGATGGTGGGCTTTTTCCAAGCCGGCTTGGCTAGCTGTCACCCTCAAGATGAAAATCTGTCGCCAATCACCTAAAGACGTGTTCCGGCAGTTGCACCCGAGAGTCAGTCCCTTTAGTTTTAGCGTGTTTGTGGGTGGTAGAGCTACGCTGAAGCTATTACTGGTTTCAGCATGAATGGGTCGGCTCGACCGGGGTAGTACCACCCTTTTACAGAAAACCAACTTGAAGTAACAGTGCTTGCAATGTTGCGTTTCGTTCGGTCAGTGAGAGCGTCGGATACCCACCTCTCCTCCCTTTTCCTTACTCCCCCTCTCCCCCAAGTCAGGTTGGCAACGCACTTGCGACTCCCCTGGTGTTGCAAGTGTCTATGGACGGTGGTGATCACTTAACATCAGGTGACCCGTTCGCCTCGTATAATATAAAAAAAACCTTTTGTACCACATCGTCATTTAACATTATCGTCATTATAATGTATAAAAAATGTTCCTCAAAATTTGATACGTAGTTTTTGCATTAAAGAGTAACAAACATCCATCATAAAAAAAAAACTTTCTTTATTATACTATTATTCGTATATAATGTGTAAAAAATGTTCCTCAAAATTTAATACGTAGTTTTTGCATTAAAGAGTAACAAATATCCATCATAAAAAAAACTTTCTTTATTATACTATTATTCGTATGTAGTTATACATACATGTATGTAATTTTATTAGCGATTAGTAATTCGGAAACTGAAATTTAATTAACGCTTTTAGCGTCAAAACTATGAATAATTTTATCACTTGAATATATAATATTTCTCATAAAACCGCAATACGCAAAGGTATTATCAAATGAAAGACAAAACTCTTAATTGTGTGATAAATTGATAATAAATTTATCACTACTAATTATTTTCGAAATGCTTCACTGGTTACATACACAGGTGTTAGAAAATATATGGATAAAATACCTCTAAATCCATTTTTTGAAACGTTGGGTACATATTTTAATAGCGATTTAATTATTTGAAATAATTATTATTTGAAACTTTCGTAAGGCGATAAATATAGTGTTAAAAGATAAATGTGCGTTTGTTTAGATTTAACTTCAAGTGTTGAATAGGATTTATTGTGTATTTGAGGGTTTATTGGTATATAGGGTGATATCTATATATCTAGGAATTATATAGATATAGTAATGGATGATAATTGAGTTGAGTGTAGAGCAAATAAAATTAATTTATAGTCACCACATACGTACACTTAACATCTCAATATGTGACAATTATCTGTGAAAGGTACGTAAATATTAAAGTGCAATAAATAATTCATAAATTAATATTGAATTCTTAGAATTAATATTTTAGTGCATAGGAAAATATGAGGTCTGTATTCTAAGCTCTCTTACCAGTTCCTCTTTTCAAAAGTAGTACAATAGTAGAAGATTAAACACAGGAACATAAGCTTATTTGATTGATTAATTACACTTATAAATTGATAATTTACACTTATAAAGAAACCACAATAGATTTACTATATATACAAAATTATAAGTCAATTATAAGTAAATGAAAATCAATGCAAATTTTTTATAATACTAATCGAAATGAATTAAATTTTACAATGCAACGATACGGCCGATTGTATCGAACGTATACTGTGACTGAGACTAGGTAACTTCATAGGCGGTAGATGCGGCACTTGAAATATGTGGTGCTGAGCAAAGTGAGCCGGCGTGTCCCAGAATATAATATCAAGCGGTGAAGTGGCCCGCGCGACTTTACACCGACGCGACACCCGCCCTCAGTGTGCCCACACAACCGCGTCGCGTCGACCCTCATAATAAACGATATAGTGCAAAAATAGAAGCGATACGACTATAGCAGTGTTCTCCACGTAAATAAAATACCGACGGTTGCAGCACTCCTGTCTACCGCTAGCCGCGTTCCTGTTTTATGAATGTCTGTAGTATAGATATTGATCCGGAGCCGATGAGTTAAAAATAAACGGCTCGTTTTATATAGCGCCGGCATTTTTATCACATGTTTTCTAATTAGAGACGTAAATTCTTTAAATTATCGCTTACTTTTAGTATTCACCCAGCTAATTATGTACTGAATTCTATTTATAAATCACTCACTGATTTCACACACTCTGGAGTTACTTAGTTTGAATGGAGGAGCGAGTAAACGGCTCCAGCGTCATAACGACACTGGCAGAAGTATGCGCGAGCGACGCCAGTGCCGTTCCTGTACCAACCTCGTTTTGAAGTTCTGCATTTTTAATCAGGCGTCCGTCTCGCGCGGGACATAACTCGGCAACGTTGTGGATACAGCTGGGCTCTTCTCAATTAGTAATTCCAGTTAACGTTAACGTGTCATTAACTGACGTGTTCATATAAACTTGTACATTATTAAAGGGGACTCGATCCTGACAACCTTAATTGTAAGGTCTGCTGGAATACCGAATGTGTAGGATGCGGGTTTATGGTTTTCAGTAACTGATCTGCGTTAACATTATTAGAGAGAGTAAAGATTTGTTCCTTTTAAACGGAATATTTATACTAACAAAATTAAGTATGTGGTCTTAGAAAATACTAGATTTTAATTAATTATCGAGTTATGTAAAAGAATCATCAGAAGTGTATTATTAAAATTAATAAACAATAAATGGGTTGTAAAATTTGTTAATTGCCCGGTATGTTTTATATTTAATTAATATATATTTTTTATTTATATGATGCACAGTAATATTATAAATGCGAAATTAACAGTGTTTGCTACTTTTTAATGACTAAGCTTTTGGAACGAAGTTTCTTAACGCGACTTGTCTTAAGAGTATACGGGAAGAAAACGTCACGTAAGAAAAAAGCGTTACGCCCCCTCCATGCGAAATTCTTTTTCTTTTTCACCGTGTCTGTCTATTTTACACGAGTGTGTGTATATGTGTATCAAAAATTCGAGCAGACAAGCACCATGTCCAGCAAATTGACGGAACACGTTGCAGTTTAATTAAAACTTATTTTTATTTAGCCTATTTGCCATTATTTATATACTTTATAATTTAGTATTTTGTATCTCATTTTTAATATATGAATGTATGTCCTGAAATACTATATAATTATTTTTAATGTAATTTATTATTTTATACTTTATATATTGTTTTCCTGAAGGAGATTACACAGTCATAATGGTAATGCACAGTGCAAGTCCAAAGCAATAGCGACTATGGTAAGTTATCGATAATCCATTACCCCTGATTTCGCTGTTATACTGGCTTGTAGCCCAATCAGCTCCTGGATGACCCTATCGGACACATATCTTTAATTCCTTTGTTTACTAGATATACCTCTACTGATCCCGAAGCATGACAAAATGATTTGGTGTTAGTACCTCAAATCTGATTCTAATAAAGTCTAATAAATCTGATAAAGTTTGATATAGAGGTATCCTGAGAACTGGAGAAGGGCGTAGGATACTATTTTTAGCCGTATTTAGAGCGCCGGAGGCCCAACTCCCCTTCCCACCCCCTTCTCGCCCCTTCCCCAAATACAGGCTGGCAACGCATTTGGCATTGCTAGTTTCTATGGACGGTGGTGGTTACTTAATAACAGGTGACATACCTGTTCGTTTGCCTCCTATGATATAAAAAAAAGTATAGAAAAATAATATGCCCAGCGTAGCGTAGAGGTACCAGCTTCTACTTATATAATAATTTATACTTAATGTTATAAAACTGGAAAGTCGTATTTGAACGCGGCAACTTTCAGAAACTAGCAATCCGATTAAAAAAAAATTTCTATATTACATAGAGCGCTTATTGAGAACAGGTTCCAGATAACTTCACATTGTGAGCCTAAAGATGAAGTAGAAGTCTAATAATAGTGATATTGCAGACGACAGATAGTTTAATATAAATGAACTTAGGTATATGAGTGAATTTAAGTTTCAGCAATTCAGAAATAGAAAAATCTCATCATAAAAATAAAAGCCGGTGCCTATTTTCTTATATGTAGTATGTAGTAATGAGCACATTACGCGATAGCACATATTGTAATGCCTGATATAATTAGATTTCAATACAATTTTAATTTACTCACTTAAGTTATAAGAAAATGGGGTGTAAGGGGTGTCGAATAACGTCTAAGACTTGAGACATCCAAGCCAACCTCACCTGCACATGGTGTACCCTGCTGAATAACAAACGAGGCAAGGGCGAAACGCGGTGGTAGGGTTTTATAGCCTAACTGGGTCGCAACCACCATGTATATGACGAAAAAGCCCGTCATAGTGATTCGCTTCTGCGGGTCGCGTTTCGGGATCAGCCTGTGTATATCCAGCTTTTCGCAGGCCGGCATGGCAGCGGCGACCGACGATGGATAGTGTATCACTCGGTGGTCGCCATTGTTTTGGATTGTACTGTGCGTACCATCAGGCACATTGCTGTCATTTTGTCGTGCTACTATAAAAAAAAATAAGATAAAATTATCAAGAATTTTTCGAAGAGTAAAACTTCTTTAGTCGCATTGAACAGTGTTTGAAAATGAACCGTCACGTATGGATCGACGCTGAATCGGGTTTACCCGTCTTCACTTGAAAGCAAGCGCGCTCGGGTCGGTGACGACAGGATCGTGTATACTCGACTGTAGTCGTCATCAATCACGTATTTTGTTTGACAAGACGTACATCGTTTCAAAATCATTCCATAAAATTACATTTCTATTATCACATAATGCAATATGTCAGTTATACTGTGTGTATTTCAAAATTACTAATATTTATTAACATATAACATTGATAAATCTGTATTTACTTTAATGTGTATGTATTTATTTATAAGTTTTTATTTCTATCGTATAATCATAAATAAGTACGCACGACTTTTTTATATATATGTAGGTATTCATTATGTTTTTTATTCGAACTTAAAGTTGTCTCAAATAAAGTCGCAAAGAAACACAATAGTAAAAGATACTTCTCTCGGGGTCTTATGGATACAGCGATGAAATCATATTGGATGTCAGAGAATGTCTTCATGGAAGTTTTATTGAGCTGGTAAATGTGCGCCCGGAGGCACAACCACGCTCGCACTTTTTAGATAAGTACAAGAGGAAAGTCAATGCGTATAAGGTCAGGGGATATTTTACTTTATATTTTATAAAATATATTTCGGTAATAGTCCAGGGCAGTATACTGATTTATATCTGCTTTCAAAAAGATTATAATGAGATTTTTTTGTACTTCGCTATGATTTTTGTAGACCAGCTGTCATTGTATAAGATAATTCTTTATCCAATCTATTCTCCTATCGAATGCGCTTCCTTATGAAATCAGGAAATCAGGATTTCATCTAACCGTTTTAGTTTTAAAGTCAGAGTACGTCGGCTTTACCAGTCTCATTTAGCAGAATTATCTGGTTAATGCTGTATTTAATACTTGATGTTGACTTATTATACTTTTATTTATTGTATTGATATTTATGTATGATGTTGTTATGTGTATGTATTGTATATGTGTAGTATATATATAGTATATCGATGTTGATATTTTATTTATATATTGTGATAGTAAATAGATTAAACATAATTGTATAAAAACCTCACCTTTTACACCTACCAACATTTATCTCTGCATCACCTAATGGTTAACTGGTAGAGAATACCTTCGGCATTAAGTCCGCCATTGCGTATTTAATGCATAATGTGTAAATAAATAATTAGTTATCATCATTACTTAGTATAAAACAAAGTCCTCTGCCTCGTCTGTCTGTCTGTTCGCGATAAAATGAAAAACTACTAAACGGATTTCCATTATGTTTTCACCAGTCGATAAAGTAATTCATGAGAAAGGTTATGGTATATAATTTGTCAAGGTATTTTTATTATCAGGTTATTTTATTATTGCTATCATTATTATTAAATGATTTGAATATTTGTATAGGATGTAGTCATTACAGGTACTTTATCTGATTTGAAATATTTTGTTACTGAAGATGATGATGATTATAGGTTATTTTCTTATTCAATTTTACAAACTCGCATTGTTAAAATATAAAAATTTTCACACTCGCCTCTCTGGAAAACTGCATATAGAACCGACCCCGAGGAAGGATTTATGCTACATATCATTACGATTCGTTTTAGGGGTTACGAGGTAAAGACAAAGTTATTTAACAAGAACGAAGTCGGAGAGCAAGATAATGTAGAATGTATAAGTAAATAGTAGTAACGTATAGTATCACGTAGCATTTGTATCACTTCCGTTTAATTCAGGCAGCGTTCCACTCGATGATGTTTTAGGAAACAATCCCCGTGATCCCCGCGTGCTGCTGCATAATGTGGAACGTTCATAGACATATAACTACGGTGCTATTACTAATTTAAATTAAAACGTTTTTCACCCACCGGGAATATGACAGTGAGCCTGTGGTAAGTTTTTAAAAGTTTTGAACTTTGTTGCCTGGTTCATGAATAATTAAAGATCTGTGTTTTTTATTATAATATAAATTTTATACGAGATTAAAATTAGATTAGAGATTGATCTTACAGTCAATTTTTTAAACATACTGGATTCTTTTAACAAAGAGATTATTTTTCAAATACTCCGTAAAGAATTAAAACAAAAATTCTTAGTTATATGTTGCTTTTCAGGTAAGCATATCTATACTTTTTTAATTATACTCGTATTATCTTCATCCTAGTGCAAAGCAGTCAAGTCATGAGTTGGTTAGTAAACGGATGGTATGCGGCTTTTGTTGAGATTTTAGGTATATTTAAAAATGTTAGGTGCACTGTTTGTTCTGAAGGACATTCATATGTTTGTGTTTATATAATCTAATTTAATATAATATGATTTGTGAACTATTGTCGTAATATTTAATTACGATGTCGGCGAATTATAAAAGAGAAGAGAAAAATATATTTTCTTCTTAAATCATTACACATTTGAATTGTTTTTTTTTAAATAATTGTGGAGTAGATTTATTTCTATAATGCCGATTATTGTTTTGTGTCATAGTATTTCCGTAAATATAAATTAATTTCTATGAAACCAAGGAGATGCGACAATGTCGTCTATGCGTCCGAAGCCAAAGTTCTCCATCATACCTGCGTCACTTGAAAATTGAAAAACTTTCGCAATGCCTTTCTTATGGAAATAGTTCGCGTTTACGTTTGAGTGAGTTGTCATTGTACGGATTCACAGTTTCTTTGCAATTATATTTCTAATGGATTCAGAAACAACTGGATAAGTAACTATGCTAATTTGAGAATGTATTCTAAAAAAGTACAAAGAATTACATTAACATATTAATTAAGGTAGACGTGTAGTGATAAGTTTATTATATTATATATGTATAAATAAAGAAGTGTTTAGAGATTTTTAACTAATTAATCATCGTAAATTGGAGACCTACTGCAGGGACTTAGACTTCTTCTCGAAGTAATATATATATATGACTTAATCAAATCGCTAACCCAAGACGTATTAGTAATTCCAAACCCGGAGAAAGCAACAATTTTATATTTTATTACAAACGGTGGTACTACGTAACATGTTTTTATATTCAATTGAAGAAGGCGTTACTTTGCGGAAATTCATCATTAAATATTATAGTGGATGTTACTTCGCAGTTCTGCGTGGAACTTCTTACTTCTTCATTTTTAGTTTCATCACTTCCAGGCGGAACGTCAAAGTAACATCGACTATAATATTTACTACAAAAACATTTCTCAATATCAAACTTTCTCATGATCTTTCTTCCTTTGCCGTCATCCGATAGTGTTACCAATTTCAATTAGTACTAAATACACGGGAATTTCGTAAAATTTGCTTGTATTTGTCGAGAATCAGATATCGAAATTACCAAATTGACATTCCACTGTTCAAACCACTCGACCACCATAACTTTATCGTATTATACGAGAATATAAATATTTAAGAAATACATAGACGTAAATAAATTATATTTGTAAATAAAAACTCGAGTTAGAAACAATCCAGGTGTAGTATTTATGTTCGCGCTATCAAAAACTGCACAGATATTTAAAGGATAGCAAAATGCAAACCCCGCGATAGCTCGTGTAAATCCGCATGAAATATTGATACAGTTTCGTGTAAACGTGTAACAAATGCGGTAATTTAAGGCACCTGGTGGCGCGCGGTTCGCGACTCGCATTCGCGCACTGCTCTATTATATGCACCATTTTTGAACCGTTCACCTTACTTTGATCAGATATTTTAATGTTGATTTTATTTATGATACATAATATATACTAATGTATAAAGCTAACTCTTCAGTTTTTGTTTGTTTGTATGGTTGAACGCGTTAATCTCAGGAACTACTGATCCGATTTGAAAAGCTCTTTCGGTATTTGATAGCTCATTTCCATTCCAGACCAGAGGACTTTGTTTTACACTATGTAGTCATATGTAGTGATGAACTGTTACCTGTGCATTCGTCCGTATGAAATTGATTAAAAATAATTTGTTTACTGTGAACAAGCGCGTGAGACGTGCGCTGTACTGGACTCTAAGAATAAGTATACATAATTGAAAGTCATATATTTGTATGTAATTTGAATGATATTATCTTTTTGGTCAATTTGTCAGTCATTTAGTTTTATTTACCGCGTTTGCGTCTACATAACTCAGTGATTATAGCAACGTAAAAGAATAACACGATTATATTCGTAGTCCGGTGAAGCTGTTAAAACCTTGCTAGGCCAATGGCGTAGTCAGTTCGAGAAAAAAAAACAATTATATTGACAATGTGGGTGGCACATAATATCTACATAATAAAAGATTTAACACATATTGTTCGATAATGTATTAAAATTTTCATTTTCTTATATAGTGTTAGTGAGCACTGAGGGTGGTATATAGTAAGTTAAAGTTCCAGGTATGTTGCTGATGATAAATCCCATCTCATTGGATATACCTACTATTAGTATTCACATAGCTAATGTACACGTAACATGTTACACTAGATGGCGTGCGTGTCGTAGTTACAAATGTTTTTGAAAAAGCATTTCTGTAAGTACACATCTACTTACAATTTTACATATCTTTAATACATTTTAAAAAAGCGCGTGCGGATCCGCGTTTAACAGCTAGTATATAATAAATAGACAGACACAAAACAGTAAAGAACATCATTCTTCTATGCTTGTCAACTGATTTTCTTTATATTTCTTTAGTACCCACTTATCTATACTAATATTATAAAGAGGTAGTTTGTGAGATTGTAGGGAATAATCTCAGGAACTACTACTCAGATTAGAAAAATTATTTCAGTGTTATATAGATCATTTATCTAGTTTATATATCATCTCGCTAAGACCAATAGGATCGGATCACCAATGAGGAATGTTTCAAAATCGATTTTTTTTTCTTTTGAGAGCTTCCGCTTCATGTTTGTTAACCTATAGTAACCATTCTACGCAGACGATATATAGCTAGTGTTCTCATATATTCATATTACATGTAATATTTAAATTCAGCTTATTTAGCGTTCCTCCCACAGGAAGGTAGCCAGACGTTAGGCCAGCGCTTTTAGGATAAGTAGAATAAGAATTTAGAATAGTAAGTCGAAGTCTAGAATCGACTCTCGTACGTATGTAATATTTAAATTCAGCTTATTTAGCGTTCCTCCCACAGGAAGGTAGCCAGACGTTAGGCCAGCGCTTTTAGGATAAGTAGAATAAGAATTTAGAATAGTAAGTCGAGAATCGACTCTCGTACGTAACACACGTAAAAATATATAGTCTAGTATCGGTTGTCTTAGGTTTAAGACAGAACAATTAGTCTAATATGGACACCCTTAAAATAAAAAATCTAAAATCGAATTGTAGTTTTTAAAAAGTGAGTTGGAGCGCTCCCGAATTTAACTCTAGCCCTTGATGCACTTTAGTGAACTAGTTACCAGCTTAGAACTAGTTTGACTTTTCTTTACCTATGACATTTAGTCGAATTGCGACCACAAGACGACCACTAATATACAGGGTTTCACTGTGCTTATGTTTATATATTTTCTCCTGCTAAACAGCCTGACCGATTTTGATGTTTTTGTTTATAAATACACCGTGACTGTTTAACGAGTGACGATCTTCAATCGTATGATATGGTTGTTCATGGTCACATTTAACATGTTAAATAATAATATCAAAACAAATACTAAAAAACAACAAAGAGGACCTAAGATAAAGTTTGTTCTAAGACTCTCAAAAGTATGAGTAAACATAAACTAAATAAACCTAGGTTGAATGACCGGTGACAAAACCTCCGAACGACGTCCCGGTATTTATAACCTTTGATAATAAAACGGACAATAAACCCTTTTGTTTGTTCGAACTTCGATAAATTATCCTTTGTTAGTTGGTTGGCTTTACTTACACTTCACTTTTATTACACCCGACGATCATTGTCACTGTGCTTAAACATAGACGGGTAGAGGATTAAACTATAATATTTGTATTTTTTAAATAATTAGGTCAAATAATAAGCACCTATTTTTATTGATTTACAACGAGTATCAAGTACGGAGTATCCTGTAAAAATATTGCTAACGAGTAACTAGTCACCCAGTATAAGGAGTCACTTCGATGGTTCTGGATTGATAACCTATTTTCAATTCAATTAAATTTTTAAATTCAAAATTAAGTAAAATAATTAATGACTTTTGTAAGTTAGTCAATCGACCGTCGATATTATGTCTATCAAATATGTTGTTAAAATCGTCGATGATTAATTTCTCTTATTTTGTTAATTTTATTATAGTTGTTACCTCGTTCAAAAATATTCTTAACAGATAGGTATTGCGGATTTCTCTATCGGGTATCTTATATTTGTTCTCTCTTCTGTTTACACGACATTTGTGCAGGTTATGTTCACACGTGTTGGTTTAGGATTGATATTATTGGATGAAGTGTCTGACGAGTCTTTACGGTGTATACCTAGTATATTGACAATGTAATTTTATTATTAAAGTTTATTTTTGTAAAGCAAAAGAATATCTAAATCTCCTAAAATGTAAGACAATTTATACATATAATAAGAATTTAAAACTACTAAAAACTACTTTTACGAATTTCGTGAGAAAAAAATTGTTGCAGGTGTCTAGGAATAAGTAATAGAATACATTTCAGTCATTTTTAGAAATGTCTGTCTGTCTGTTTATATGAACACGCATCACTACTAAAGTACTAGGTTTATATAAAATCATAAAGCATATCATCGGGAGTAACTTAGTCTTTGTTTCATTAAAATCGGTTCACTCTATCAAAAGTTATTATAATTTTAATGGCGCCGCGACCTAAGTATGAGAGAAAAGTAGATAAACAAATGGACTAAATACGTTTAGATGACTTTATTAGCCATTGTTTTGTACATCAGGTTCCACGCAGACGAAGATTTATCCTGAAATCAATCCTTAATTACTAAAACAGATTGCAAACATTTTCTAAGTAGATATTTAGAGAACTGATGCTCAATTTTCATTGTAGTATAAAAAAGAATTTTTATAAGGTTACATCGAAAACAGTAGTATGTTTTTTATGTACGGTTTTATTTAAAAGATATTAAGAATATTAATAGTACAATTGTTAGAATCCTGTATATCCAGTATATCTATAAACGAATCAATCAATTATACCAAAGATTTATTCAAGTTTTGGTAAGTTAGAAAAATTAGGTGCGACTCTGTTCTATTTACTTAATAGCCTTGTGCCGATTTATATAGAGAAATAAAATTCCCGAAAATGGGTTGTGTCATTCGAGAGTCCACTAGTAATGTTGCAATCATCTAATGAATGCTTCCGGCCAGATAAGCTTCGATTAAATGGTCTCTTTATTGCTAAAGGAAAGGCGCGCTCCCTTTATGTGCACATTGAGATATTTATTAGAGGTGGAAAGAGATACCACTGATGTTATGACTTTAGAAATAAAAAAAGCGAAATTTGAAGAGTTATATATTTTGTCGTTTTTAACAGTTCACGTGTGATGCACTGGATATTTACATAATTGAAATGACATTTGCAGTGCTGTACAAGTACTCAAAGTTTTGAAAATTTCGGAGTGTTTTATCTTATATAATTTGAATAAATGCATATGAAATATACAGTTGGTAGATGGTAGAGCCACGCTGAAGCTATTATTGGTTTCAGCATGAATGGGCCGGCTCGCTCGGGGTAGTACCACCCTCTCACAGAAAACCGACGTGAAGTAACAGTGTTTGCATTGTTGCGTTTCGTTCGGTCAGTGAGAGCGCCGGATAGCCAGCTAACCCTTCCCCCTACCCACTTCCCCTTCTCCCAAACACAGGCTGGCAACGCACTTGCGTCTCCTCTGGTGTTGCAAGTGTCTATGGACGGTGGTGATCACTTAACATCAGATGGAAGCTGTTCGTTTGCCTCCTATGATATAAAAAAAAACGTACTTTATTCTATTTTTCTGTATACTAGATTGCCGATTACGCGAGTGTTAAAACAAAAAAGATTAATATCGCTCAAATAATATATTTTTAGTTATCGTCTGTCTTTGAGTAATCTATTTTCTGTATACTAGGTTGCTGATTACGTGAGTGTTAAAACAAAAAAGATTAATATCGCTCAAATAATATATTTTTAGTTATCTTCTGTCTGTGAGTAATCTATTTTTCTGTATACTAGATTGCTGATTACGTGAGTGTTAAAACAAAAAAGATTAATATCGCTCAAATAATATATTTTTAGTTATCTTCTGTCTGTGAGTAATCTATTTTTCTGTATACTAGATTGCTGATTACGTGAGTGTTAAAACAAAAAAGATTAATATCGCTCAAATAATATATTTTTAGTTATCTTCGGTCTTTGAGTAATCTATTTTTCTGTATACTAGATTGCTGATTACGTGAGTGTTAAAACAAAAAGATTAATATCGCTCAAATAATATATTTTTAGTTATCTTCTGTCTGTGAGTAATCTATTTTTCAGTATACTCGATTGCTGTTTACGTGAGTGTTAAAACAAAAAAGATTAATATCGCTCAAATAATATATTTTTAGTTATCTTCTGTCTGTGAGTAATCTATTTTTCTGTATACTAGATTGCTGATTATTAGTTATCGTCTGTCTTTGAGTAATCTACAATTTCATTTTACTATGCAAACTATTTTATGTATACTAAGTTGTCGCATCTTCCGCCTTGTTGTTGAACATTTGTAATTTAATAAATGAATACTTTATTCCAGTTTTTAGTTTGTACGCTGACGATTAATTCCACAATGCATTTTCTTCCAGGTAACTAGCGGTATTGTTAACAAATATAAAAGTTATTGTAGGTCGTGCAAAAAAGAAAGGAAAAAATATGTTTTTTAATCTTGTATATAAATAGAATCATAGAGAGAGTCTGCCTTTGTGCGCGCATCACGCTCGAATGATCGATAAATCTCGATTGTTTTTTTTACTTTTACAAATACTTGGTCTTTATCTGAAAAAAATATCACGATATCTTCATTTAATATAAAGTTATTAAAGTATTTTTTTATTTGGTCTACGAACCTGTGTTTAATTTTACAATTCGAAGTGATATATTGCTTAAATATACTTAAAATTAAGCACTTCTGGACGTAAACAGCGTACACTGTTGAAACGGTACATATGGAAATGTGTATATGCGTATGCGTAAGGAAAACCTAAAATAAAAACTACTAAAACTAAAATTTTACTTACAAAATACTCACAAATAAAAAACAAAACTAATACATAAAACATAAGCAAAAAACGGTTATAAAAGTATACAATAATAATTGTAAAATAATTTTAAGATTAATTACAGTAATACTGCTTTAATTTACATTTTAATGAGGTTAAAGTTTTTGAAGTGAAACTTCTTTAGGCGCATGAGGGTAAAATTTTTACAGATGTAACGTCACGCAGGTATGCAACGGAAGTGACGTCATTTGCAGTAAACGCAGATTAAATAAATAAATAAACTTTTTATTCTTTTTTCTTGTTTGTATAAATATAAACAAGACTTATAAATTAGTTCGCCAAAGAAGTTTCACTTCTGACATGTGTACTTTGTACGCGCGCACTTTTTTTTTTCGAACTGACTACGCTATTGATCTAACAAGGTCTTAACAGCTTTACCGGACTACATAAGGCTAAAGGACAACAGAGAAACAAATCTATATATTTTTGAATTTTACTATATGAGGAACACATTCGATAAACGCGAGAATGCTGACCCAATTTGTTTCTCGGTTGTGGTAAAGTAAATGTTTTTTGGTTATGCAAGAAGTTCGAAGTTCGAAGAGACTACAATTATTATAAGCATCTCGCGTTCAGCGATATGTTTCTACTTTCCATGGAGAAGTGGGCCAAGCGTATCATTATCATTACATAGTATAAAACAAAGCCCCCTGCCGCGTCTGTCTGTCTGTCTGTTCGCGATAAACTCAAAAACTACTGAACGGATCTTCATACGGCTTTCATCAGTGGGTAAAATAATTCATGAGGAACATTTTAGTATATAAATTTATCAAGGTTTTGTGTAGATTGGTTGAAATATAACGATAATTGTTGGACAAGTCGGAAAAATTCAAACCGCCCGGGAGTTTTCATCGAAAACGCTGCCTAATCCTTTTAAGATATAACAATGTATGTTGGGTAAATGTAATAAGGTTGACTTTTGTATGTATAGTTTAAAATAAAAGAAAGTGACGTGCATTGCAAAACATATTGACGACTTAATATAATGACAATGACATGAAACATTTTTCTTTTTAGCCAGGTGTAAATAATGAAACAACAGAGACAATATAAATCTACAAAAAAGTCTGTGCTATAGATATATCTATCTTTTAAGGATAGCCCACTATACTCATTATATGTTATAAAAAACGGTGACATAATATTCTAATGCTATTTAGAAGCCATTGGGTTGGGTTTAAATATAACAATAATTGTTGGACATGTCGGAAAAAGTCAAGTCGATTAGGAGTTTTTATCGAAAACGCTGCCTAATCCTTTCGAGATATAACAAAACATGTATGTAGGTTGGGATTTTTTTTCGAACTGACCACGCTATTGGCCTGCCAAGATCTTAACAACTTCACCGGACTACAAGTATATGTTGGGATATTCCCCTTCTATAGATCTACAAAGTCTGTGAAGGCATTTTTTAAGGGTAGCCCACAATTCTCATTATATTTTCTAAAAAAAGATGACGTACAATTTGAAAGCTATTTAGACGGATACAGTATTAATAATTATCGACTTAAATACTTTAGTTACATGCACATTCTTATCTTTATTCTAATATATAAAAATCACGTGTCACAGTGTTTGTGTTCGAACTCCTCCGAAACGGCTAGACCAATTTTATTCAAATTTTTAATGAATATTTGGTAGGTTTGTGAATAGGTCGCAAAGTATATTTTATATCTCTAGGTGATTAGGATTTTATTTTGTATTTTCTGACAATTTTATTTTTGTAGTGCTGTGCTGTGTAGATGTATTACACTTTTTTACTAAATTACAAGAGGAATAAGTTACGCCTATCAGCCTTTTTTTGAACATAATTAAAATGTATATATTTTGGGTATGAAGTTTGTATGTACTGTTTGTTTGTATACTTTTGATCAATTTGGCGGTCATTTTCCTGTATATACTCAAATCCTAATGAGTTTAACAAGAAAAACAATTCTCAACTAATTATTTAAAATTTTTATACATATAATAAATCGGTGGCTATATCAATACTGTCAAAAATTTGTGGTATATGAAATTCTTGATGGATTTTGATGACATTTGCTTTGTGAAGACAAATTAGCTAAATGTGCAAGTTAATGCACACTTTTGACATACAACTTCTCATATTCATATATCTGACATATGCCAGGTGACTGTTGAAAGGTTAACACCCTTCAATATTGGGGTAGTTCATGGTCACATTTAACAATTTTAAACGTAAAAAAATCACACCTAGGTTCAATGAACAGAATTAAATGGAATCTTTTCAAGGTTAATCATTACGTAACTGCTTATCGTGGGAATGCCGCATGGTCGAACAATGAGAAGCGGGGGACGGGTCGAGGTGCAGGACGCGGGCCAGACTGTGTGGCGGCGCACATTGAAACCGATGATTCATCGCGCTTTTTGTGTAAATCATCTGATATTGAGTGAAAATCAGTTATAGATTTCTCGAGATAATTAGGTAAAAAAAAGAAAAATGACTAATGATTGTCCTGTAAAAATATTGCCGGCGTCTAACCTAATACCCAGTAGTAACAAAATATGGAGCACAAAGGCAAAAATTAAGTCAACTTATGTTTGTTTTCAAAAAACACCTATTATGTCGTTGCTAAACAATAACTGATTCCAGGATCAAGGTCAGAAGATTTTTTTAGAAAACATAAACCTACATAATATTATATAGAAAATAACTCTCAAAAGTATCTAATAGAGGCTTGACAGTACAAGTGTTGTTTCGATATTTGATAAAATTTGTTATCTAAATAATGATGCGTATTAAAATTGTTGGGTGCAGGGTTGTAAATTTACAATTAGAATAATTAGTTTAGGCGTTTGTAGTTGCCATCCAATACGATATCTATACTAATATTGTAAAGACAGGTAATGTTTGGGTGTTCCGTGTAATAATTCTTAGTCCTACTGATCTGATTTTGAAATTATGTCTGAAAGGTAGAAGTAGAAAAAAGTAGAAAGGTGTATTATCTCTCAGTGTTAAAGATTACTTATTATTTTGGCAACTGTTTATATTTTTAATAATTAATCTCAATAAATGTCATTAAAATTGGCAACAATGCAATATGACGTGCGCCGCTTAAATGCTTTGAAACAAAGGAATAAAAGTTGTAGTAAGATTTCATTATTTTTAACTTTACAAAAAAGTCCACTTATAAAAAACAAATAGCTAAATGAAAATGGAGATTTCATGGAGATAAAGTTTACTTTGTACGGAATGTTAATTGATGAAGTTAGTTAGAAGATAATGCGAAATAAAAACTGTAAGTTGGTAAAATTATTGCGTTGTCGCTGCCGCTGGGCCTATGAGAATAGTAAGTGGGGCGCGATCTTGAGTGGCACATAAGCTATCCAGAGGGTACTCGGAAGACATAATTTATGTGTTTGAGTGGGTCGCTGAACTATTTGTTTCACTATTTAAAACGGTTGGTGTCGCTGCAATCGGGTTTTAGGTTTTTAGGAGTTTGGAAATACAATAGAAACTGTTAGTAACTGATTTTACGCAGACGAAGTTGCGCGGGTTAGCTAGTAAATATATATATATAAAGTACTAAATGTGTATATATTTATATTCCATTCATATATATATTTCCTCTGTATATAAAATATATTGTTAAGTTTATAAACGATGTGGACGAAATCGCGGGTATTAGTTAGTCTTTTATAAACATAATATAAACATCATCGTTGGTAAAGCAATGTCTAAATATAATAGGTGTGGTAATAGATAGATAGATAAAACTTGAGCGTATCTAGTAGACGAGCAGTAGAAAATTTGCTAAACCAGTGGTAGATTGCTTCGCTATTTAATTCGAGTCGTTCGGCTTCATTACTGCTATGGTACTGTCATCGCTTTGATTCCTTTTTCTAGCTACGAATATCTAGTTTTTAAATTTTCTCTTTCATTATTACCGTTTGGAACAACATTCTCTGAAATACATCGTCACTGAAACAACACTATATTATTTTGGGGTGTAAAGGGTGTCGAATAACATCGAAGACTTGAGACATCCAAGCCAACCTCACCTGCACGTGGTGCACCCTGCTGAATAACGAACGAGGCAATGGCGAAAGCGGGGTGGTAGAGTTTTACAGCCTGACTGGGTCGCAACCATTATGTATATGGCGAAAAAGCCTGTCATAGTGATTCGCTTTCGCAGGTCGCGTTTCGGGATCAGCCTGTGCATATCCAGCTTTTCGCAGGCCGGCATGACAGCGGCGACCGGCGATGGATACTGTGTCACTCGGTGGTCACCATTGTTTTTGGATAGTGCTGTGCTTACCATCAGGCACAGTGCAGTCATTTTGCCGTGCTACTATAAAAAAAAGATGTGGTGTCGTGGGACACCAGGTAGGAATGAAGTTCCTTCGGCTAATGTAGAATCGACACAATTTGCAAAAAAAATCATGCTCAATTTTATGTAGGTTTTCTTGATTTTTCTCTTAAATTTTGCTGATTAGTTTTTACTTAAGTACAGGAAAGTATTTAGGAAATAATAGATTACGTAAAATAAAAAAAATCGTAATTCAAATTATCAATTAAAATAACAAAATATGTCTCTTTCTTTTTGTTTCACATCATAAAATTACATAGAAATAGAAATAATTACAATTATACACTACTCGCTTGTGTATACGACTGTCGCGCTTGCGCACGTCTCATTTAACGGTTTTATTCCACGGACTTTTTCTTACGGTTTTACTATCACAGTTTTTTCAGTTCGGTCGCGCAGCAAAATCCCTATCTCCTCCAAGCCTGCCGTAAGGAACTTCGTTCCAATAAAATATATAAGAATAATGTTAGTTTGTTTTTTATTTTTATTTTATTGTTTGTTTATTACACTAGCTTTTGCTTGCGGCTTTCTTGTGTTAATTTGACTTTTTTCTGGATTAACGATAGCCTATGTTCTTCTCTCTACCCTTGACAAAAAATCATGATGATGGGTCGAGTAATTGAGACGTGAAAGTGTAACAAGCAAACAAACTCACATTCGCATTTATAATATTAATAGGAAGGATATCTATCTTATTGTAATGTTGTATATTTATAACACTGTTATAATTTTTTTTGGTTTAGTCAATGAAAATGAATAGTGTTATAATTACAAAGTAGCAATATCTTAAACGTTTTCCGTAACAAATAGAGTACCAATTAGATGTTAGATAAGTCACTACTCGTAGATATATGTAGGTATAACTACACAATTTATCGCTTGCATATCCTTTCAGCGGGTAGATAATGACCGCAGTAAAACGTTTAAGTAAGGGAATAACTGCTAGAAGCCGTTATTACGATATTATGAATGGCTTCCCTAACCGCGGCGGGTTTGCCTATCGCATGCCGCGAGCTGGTAGGCTTTAAATATCGCCATACGCAATATTTTACAGGTAAATACTAGATCTATATTTTTTATACTTATAAACTTAAAAGATACTGTATAGAATTTCTTGTTTGAATTCTTTGGTAATCTGTATGCGTTGTATTAATGCTCAAGAGAAAACTGGAATTCTATTTATAATTGTGTATAATATGTGTAAAATTTAATCGTCTGTTGGTTGTCTGTGCTAATCCTTGTAACAGCACAATCAAATTAAACAAGGCTTTTACCAGCAGTTAGTTGATATTTTAGATTATTATTATTGTCATTACGGTTTACCATAGGGGTTAAGTAGTAACAATAAGATTTAATAACTTACAATCAGTAAATAGAGGTGTAATAACAAAATTGTAATGGAAAGAAAAGTCGACCCAAAATTAATCTAGATAAAATACATATTTAGATCCTATGAAAGAACCACTCTCAGGGGAAAGACGTCGCACGTATGACTTAAGATTATAAGTTGATACATTAGTTTTATTTGACTAATTAATTACCCACAACCAAAAATATAAACATACAAATATAAATTCCCTAAGTATACTTGTTCCTATGTGAGATTATTTGACAATACGTTCATAGGTATAAATTTATTTTTGAAATAGTATTTATTTCTAAAAGAATAGGTATTGTATCTGTTTAGAAGGTACATATGGGCTTACAGAGATATATGTGAAACAAGAAAAAAAAAATACTATAACGTCGTCATTATCCCGTGACATGAGTATTGTATTATAAATAGCTAACCTATTTATATGTCGCATCATGACTTATGTGCTGAGTTTCCTCCGTTTTCAGCGTCTCGCTCGGAAAGAGCATGACTTTGCCTCGGGCGGTGGGAGTAATTAGCAGCGTTTTCCTTCCGTTCACCCTAACAGTTGCTTCGCGGAACCTTTACGTAGCAACATGTATGCTGCATGCAACACATTTTGCCTTTATATTAGGGTTGCTAAATTACTGTAATATATGAAAAATGCATTTTTTTAAATATACCTATATATTAAATTATGATGTTCAAAACACAACAAAATTTCGGTATCCAGTTTGAGTTGTTTTCAGCATTTTTAGCGACTCTCCATGATATTCTAACTAGTTGTTAATAAAATTATAAATCCTAGTGTTTATTTGTTTCTTTGTTTGTTATGCATGAACCATGTAACCTACTCAACTGATCATCATTAACCCAGGTTATACACTTTTCAGTTGTAAAAAAATACTGTTCCCGTGTGATATGATAGATCTACATTAGCGCGAGCGAAGCCGAGGACAAAACCTAATTGAGTTTATATATTTTTTAATTTTCATATTTGTCTACTTATATTCAAACTCGTAACAACGTCTTATATCGTTCTTGTTACCAGAAAACTTGTTATTGTCCGGTAATAAAATACAATATTACAATATTACTGCTTACCAAGTGTAAAGAATAACAAAGAAATTCTAATCAGTCCTTTTTTCATATAAAGTGCTCACATGAGGGTTTCCATTTACATTGAAAGCAAAGACCTTTTCACGTTGTTAGATGAGAGAATCCATCTAATTTTTGCGAACACTTTTTTGTTCATATTCAAATTGTCATCGTCCTTTAAATTCCTCATAATCCGTGCAATTCTGAATCGTCGAGTGGTGGCCGGATCGCTGTAATCAAGACGGCTTCAGTTGGATTTCATCTTCTCTACCAGACGAGCGGGCGAATGTGACGTTTTGTCTCTGAAAGATGATATAAGCTTAGAAAAACTTAATATAAAAGCAACTTGAACTAAACAAATCTAAATAATTTACGTTTGTAAAGGGTTCTTTGATATCGCTTTAAGAACAGCTTTAGCACTATATTAAATCTAGTGAAACTCGACATGGTGTATGAATGTGTTGCGCACTTAAAAAAACTCATTACAGGCGCCAACCGGGGTGCGGACGAGTGCCGTCTTTGAAGGCCGACGCCGCTACTGCGGCATTATTCCAGATTATACCGGCTTCCATACAAATGAAATCTCGCTTAAACCCGCTGTAATTTCGGAACGAGAAAATAGGGCTCAAGAGTTGTTTTACTGCACTCGCATTTTTAGGAAGTCTTTGATCGTAAACGTAGGGTCAGTGTTCATGTACGAATATTTGCTTTAGTAAACTTATTATTTGTTTTATTAGAGCATTAAAATTGTCCATTTCATTTCCATGATTTGTCGACCGCTTTGGACGTTATGTTCGAAGATTTTTATTTATAGCTTACTCGCGGTTTGATTTGGTTTCACACGGATGATTTTCACTTACTATTGTAGCATTACAAGGATTATGGCGATTTAGTCTCATGTACATTATTCGTTCGAAATTTTGTCATTTACATAACTCACCTAATCCTAAAAGAATTCGTAATTCTACTATTTTCTTGGTTAATTTTAAATCTGACATATTTTCTAAGTTCTGTATCAAAATCTGTTATGTTATTTAAAAAGAAACCAAGATAATACAGAGACACCTTCGGTAGAGGATTTTACTTTGTATTGTTAATTATTGGTTAGAATAACGCTACGTCAATTTAAATACTAAAAGTTCCATCTCGTTAAATTAAAACATGTTTACGTTTAAGGTATCAACCAAAGATAATTGTATTATTTGAATATATTATTCAAAAATGAAGCACACTCTTAGAGAAATAATCGAAACTGTTCACGTAATTTCGTACGGTCAGTATGAAGTGGAAGCCTAAGTAAGCATAGTTCGCTTCGAATAACCATTACATATTTAGTTACTATGTCTCTGGAGACTGCGTTTGCGGTTTTTGCCATTAGCGCAATTGAGCATTCGACCTCTGCGAACCTGATTTTCGATGTTAATATTTTTCTTCGCTTTTATCAATAGAATTAATTGAATTTCGTAGTCTGCACATTACGTGAAATATATTGCCTGTTCGCACGAGCAGGTTAAGGTGAAATATCGATGCTTTGTCGGTTGCGGTTCCGACTCGTATAGATGCAGATGAGCTAACTATTTGTTTTGCCTGATAGCTGAGGCTTGATTAAATCGTGAAACATTTAGCGAGGTTAGTCTAAGTTCACATTCTACCATATATATTTTTATTCAAATAGAATTTACATACTTAGCAAATAAACACGATTCAAATGTTGTAGTAACCTTTTATGTTTCCTATGATTGTTTCTGTTTATAGAGAATTTTGAAAAAAGAAAAGGTTACAATAGACTAGATGATTCACTTTCGCTTTTTTTGGACATTAAAAAATGGCAAAGGTCAATGGATTTAAAAAGTAAGTACCTGGCATACAACCACCTATGAAAGATTCCGGATAGAAAGATGAAAGTACGATGCAGATATATTTAGTAGTTTTGTCATGATTAAGCCTCAAACTGTCTAAATATATGTTATACGAGAAATAGTTGAAGATTATAAATATGCTTAGTAATAATATAACTAATTATTGTTTATAGCATAATGAAAACTTATAATATAAATATATCTATAAGTAATGAAATTAGAGATTTAACAGCATGTATAAGAAGAAAGGAGCATTTTGTTTATTTACCTTCCTGAATTACTTTTATTGCCTTGATTTTTATGCAATCTCATAGGCTAACACGGGGCCAGCGTTCACTCAGTGATTAGGACAGATAAATGACGGACATTACTTGTAATGAATGTTTAGGTGGTCGTAATCGCATCGCGCAAAGTGTCGGCGCCATTACTTCACAGCTGCTGTTGCGGAGATATTGCCTCAAGCACCATTTACCGTTTTGGCGTGGATTTATTCTTCCATATGTACGAGGGACAGTTTTACAGGTTCAGATAAAAATTTAGTTGTTTTATATGTATGAGTTTTATTTGACGGTCTCAGATACGGGTCATTTCTTTGTTTCAAATAGGGAGCGTCAGCTTAACAGCCAATAAACCGCATTTATAGAATATACAGATATCGAATGGTTATATCTATTGTACAAATTAGTTCAGAATTGTTACTAAATTATTTAAATATATTTGCAAAATGCATAAGGGATGTACGCAAGCAATTGTTTGACGCAGAACTTGATGCAAGCATATATCCATGGTATTAACTGCGATTTTTTTTATAGAGGGCAAACGAACAGGGGGGTCATCTGATGGTAAGTAACCACCACTGTCCATAGACACTACCACCACCAGGGGAATCGCAAGTGCGTTGCCGGCCTTATAAAGAAATGTACGCTCGTTTCTTAAATGTTTGCAGTTCCAAAAGTAATATGAACAAGTCTCTAATTAATTCTCCCAAAAGTGGTTGTACAAAGAAAGACAAAAATAAATTGGTATGGAGAAGAACTTCTAAAAATGGCGGCTATAAACGGAGTAACTTAGTGTTTAATTATTTTATGATTTTGCTATGGAAACAAGATATATTTAGATACTCCTCCTGGTTTCTTGGTATTTCAATCTGTAAAATTAATCAGTATTTCACATCACAGTCACAATTCTATTGTGTTAGAAATTATACCAGCCATATTAAACGACATAAAAATCGATCCTTTTTAAAACTTCTAAATAGTAAAAATATACTGCAGTAAATCTTATAAGAACCTTCTATAAGTTTTCTCAAAAGTATTTGAAAGGTTATGTCTATTTTTTTTTTGTATTAATGATTAAATAACTTTAATTTATGAACTCACAGATTATATTTAATTGTAACCCTCCCTGTAATCGGCAGATGTACACGATGAGGGTGAAAGCAGTTAGTATTCGGCAGGTGTGTCGATGGAGGAGTCACAATTTCCTGCACTTAACAGCACAGGAAGCAATTTTGATGACTCATCAAACGACGGACACCGATTGACGGCGCGTTGGCGTCACTCAATTATTACTTGTTTTTTAGTTAATAATGGACTAATATTCATAGTAGTTTTCTGAACACATGTATTTAGAATGTCTACGTTAAAGCATATAACAAGGCATTATAAAGAAACTCATTTGTTTATTAAAATATATTACGAACACCTATTCTAAGAGCCCTACAAGATTGAATCATGATATAGCTTCTGAAATAGTACAAATCATTATTACTGCAATTATGTATTATTATTCACGTGAAGCGTGAATCGAATTTTTTTTTTAAATTTTAATAAATTGCATATTTTCATAGTAAATATTTAAAAATGTTATTTATATAATGTGTATTTAGAATTACTAAATCTTAATTAATGGTCACATGTGTTTTGTACATATTTATAACTAGCTGTGACCGCGACTACGTCCGCGTGGAATTTATTTTATAAAAATAGTATTAAATATCCTATCGATGATTTAATCAGGTATCGTCTTTAGTAAATAATTTTGTTTTCCTAAACGTAAGGTATCACACTAGTTACTATCAAGTGGTAGGGTTAGGCACCCAGTCGATGCTCACGCTATGAACGTTCGTATTTAACAGTCGGCACGATACTCAAAACAGTAGTTAATTGTGCATCAGATTCTTCCTTATTTTTATTTGATTGATCGTTATAAACCAAGAACTTAATCTAACAAATGAGTCGTTTGCAATCAAACTTTAAAAGTTGAATTGTTCCAACAATCTCCTTCGCTGGTTAGTCTCATCTAACAGTCTTCCTCCTTTTTAGTAAAGTAACTAATCTCACTTTAGAAAAGCACATTTATTTACCACTAGGCATTTTAACTCTCAATCAAACCACAATACAGTGCAAAGGTGAAAATGTAATAAATACTATTTATAGCACAAACAAACGAAACAATAAAAAAGTAACATAAATTCAGATATTAATTGATATGTGTATATAATATAAATAAAATAAAAAATATGCTAAATATCAGATACTTTTTCTTTATAATTTATTAACTAAAAAAACAATAGCAAATACCAGTATATCATAAATAATCGTATTGCCTTAATTTATTTTTTATCAGACAATGTACATTGTCCAAATTTTTAAAACTTGCAAAATAATTCAAGCAAACAACAAAGAGTTTTTATAAGTTGTCTTATTAGTATATTACCCATGTTTATTTTTATTACATAAGAACATTCGAAACTACTAAAAGGATACGTTCAGCGCTATTTATGAATTGTTGAAAACATCCTTATTGCTGTTATTATATTTTAATTAAAGTAACGTGGAAAAAAAATCGGATTAATTCTATTTCATTTCTAGTCTGTATACAATATATCGACAATGCGTCATTATATTGACAAATATTTGTTATACAATACATATTATGTATTTGTACAATATAATATACAGTATATATTTCCACAATTTTTTTAAATATTATAGGAAGCAAACGAACAAGTGGGTCACCTGATGTTAAGTGATCACCACCGTCCATAGACACTAACAACAACAGGGGAGTCGCAAGTGCATTGCTAGACTGTGTTTAGGAAGAAGGGTAGAGGAGAGGGGAGAGAAGGGGTGGTGGGCTTCCAGTGTTCTCACTGACCAAACGAAACGCAAAAATGCTGCTTGCATTACTTCACGTCGGTTTTCGATGAGAGGGTGGTACTACCCCTTGCGAGCCGACCCATTCATAGTGAAACCAGTAATAGCTTCAGCATAGCTCTATCACCAATAAGTATATATATATATATAATTAATAATATGATATTTAATATTTTTTAAGATGTTTCGACATTATACTTGCAAATATATATATATATATACTTATTGGTGATAGAGCTATGCTGAAGCTATTACTGGTTTCACTATGAATGGGTCGGCTCGCAAGGGGTAGTACCACCCTCTCATCGAAAACCGACGTGAAGTAATGCAAGCAGCATTTTTGCGTTATATATATATATATATAATAGATTACCACTTAAAATATGATAAAGATACCCTTAGCTCTTATAACGTATGCATTTCAGTAAACATTTGAATTTTTTAGTTTAGGTTGCGTAATATTTGTATAGAATAAGATAGATATTTAACTTTATCCGTTGAGGCATAACTACATTATATACTAGACAGATATATATTAAAATATAAAATGGAAAGATGTCCTCTCAACTTAGTTTTTTGTGTAAGTAGTCAGCAAATGAAAGTGTACAAATCTTCTGTTGAGAGACGGCGCGGCGCGGCGAGGCGGCGGCATGCTCGTCATCAAAGTTTGGAAATTGTGGCCATCTGCCGCGCGCCGCGACGCTCCCAGATTACCATGGAGAGCTTCGTTTAATCGTTTTATTAATACGCCGACAAATCGTTTAACCGCTACTTGCTTCCCACTGCTCATTCATAATATTTCCCCTTCGTAAAATATTTGTCTTTAAAACTTTTTCAAAGATTTCGGACCTCTTATTCGTTCTAAAGGACTGTTATCTATAATGAATTAGAAGTATTATGCATATGATTGATGATGATATGATGCATAATGTTAGAAATGACAACTATGTAGTATATTATATTGTGGATTTATGGATTAAAAAATTCTAAATAAAATTTTAAATTAATTAGGTAGTAGAAATAAAATTACTCATTACTTCAATGAATTTCATGTTTAACCTAAACATGAAGACAGAATAGTCAGGTGAAAATCAGAGAATGTTCTACCTCCCTGTCTGCTAACTGAAATTGCAGACTCATTAAAGGATTCAAATACATGTCAATCGATGTCAATCCTTCGCATTTTTAGGTCTATATGTCACTCCTTCGAATTTTTAGGTCTATCTACGCTTTATGTTTTAATTCAAGCAGTCTCTCATGGTTAAATGTCTTATAGATAAAGTCAACCTATTTTGTAAGTCAGATTTAACACGAATTCCGCTAGTAATACTTTTTCTAGAACACTGATTGTAGAATTTTTAGGTCTATCTACGCTTTATGTTTTAATTCAAGCAGTCTCTCATGGTTAAATGTCTTATAGATAAAGTCAACCTATTTTGTAAGTCAGATTTAAAACGAATTCCGCTAGTAATACTTTTTCTAGAACACTGATTGTAAATATACATTATTTTACAAGCGTTAAATATTTCAAACAAGCACTTACCAGGCGGCAGTTTGTAGTATAGTTTCTTTAGACAGATTGTCAATGCACTAAATTAGCCGCAACTAACTGCTTTGTTATTAGACATCGTAAATTATGAGTGTTATAAGCTTTGGTTTATTTACCTGCTCTACGTGGACGACTTATTTACGAAACATAAATAATCTGGAGAGAGCTCTATAGAAGCTTCATAGTTTGTTCTACTTAATAACTTTTGATATAGTGAATAAAATACCGCGCCGTGGTTCTGATACAAACTCTACCGTTTCTAATTATTTTTGAAGTGAAACTTCTAATTCGACTTCCAACAAGGTTGCGTTAAACGTTTAACGCTACCATGGAGGGGGTATCAAAGCATTGTTGTGTTAAACATTCAACGCTCCTGGGGAGGGGGAATAGAAAGAGACAGAGCGAGAAAAATAATCAAACATTTCGTATCTTACTTTAGTTATCATAATCCCATTGTAAATGTTATAGATTTAGAGAATTCTACACTCGAAAATGATAATTAAAAGTTGCGATCAATTGTGAATTGTAAGCAATGTTAATAAAGTTTATCTTAAAGAAACAATATGATTTCACTAAAAATCAATTTCTACTCATTCCTATTTTCATTTTCACATTACAAAGTTTCACTTCTTCCGCGCGGAGGGACTCCACGCACTATTTTGTTTTTCTTTATATATACATAACTATACAACGCGTAGAGAAATACGAAGTAGTTAAAAAAGTAATGTGTAATAGTAGTTATAGATATACTACCTACAGAGTACAATAAATATTTCAATGACATTGATATTTTTCACCTAAGTCGGAATCAGTTTCTTAAGTCGGTTCGCACAAAATTAGAATCAAGTATCATACAGGAAGATTAAAAGACAAACATACAAATAACAACCATACACACACTCACGCAGACTCACACGCGTACACACGCATACACACACACATCGCGCACGCACATAATATACATACAACGCGGCCGCGCGCACGCACAAAATTAATTATTATACAATATTGTAAATAAACTCATCATACACGTAATCTCTCATATACGAAATGTAAAACGCATTACTTCATAATTGGCACTATGTAATTATATTCATATGTTTTTAAAATATTATGATTGTACTATGAAGTTCTTATTAAATAAATAAATAAATAATCGGGGATGATATAGTCGTGATCATCAATCGACTGGTTAACTATAAGGAATATCTTTTGTACAGATGTGAATAGTTCGAGGAATCGCTGTGTGAAACTTTTCATCTGACAGTGTGAGGTCCATTGTCCTGTTTATCGGCTGTATTTATATGGATTTACAAGTCAAATAAAATGTCCTATATTGAAATAGTTTCATGGTAGCAGATCAAGCCCTTCGCCGAAATATATATTTGGTAAAAAAATATTGCTATCGTTGATCTAGCAGTAAAAATATTGGAGTAGGATCATAGTCATCATGGGTTTGACGTCTACGGAGATGAGGAGCCGAGATAGTATAAGAAATTTTTATCAAAACGTGAGATATTCTTTCTAATAAAGTATTTTAGAGGCTTATGCTCAGTGATGAAATAAATCATCATTCAAATAATCTGATGAAGTAAGTTTTTTTTATATTATAGGGGGCGAACGAACTGGCAGATCAGCTGATGGTAAGTGATCACCGCCGTCCATAGACGGGTCCATAGATAGGGGTGAGGAGGCGGGGAGGCGGGTATTCGGCGCTCTCAGTGACCGAACTAAACGCAACTGTGCAAGCACTGTTACTTCACATCGGTTTTCCGTGAGAGGGTGGTATTACCCTGGACGAGCTGACCCATTTATGCTGAAACCAATAATAGCTTCAGCGTGGCTCTACCACCTACAGTAAATTTAGCCTTTTGTTGTATTGATGGACTATAATAATATACGTTTAAAAATGGAAATATGCATTTTAGCATAATTTTTTTAGCATTTTAGCAGACTAAAGTGGAGGTAAATCTGTTAGGACACTTGTAGTTATTAGAAACAGATATAACTGAATGGCGTGAATGCCAGTGTGTCGGCGATACGATATGTGAAATTGACACCCGCGTCCCACGTCCAGCCCCATTGGCTCTGATTGGATTAGGTTCGAAGCGCTGTCGGTGCATTGCTGCCGGTTCAAACGTAAAATTTTACTGAACCACTTTCCAAATATCGACTTTCGTGATGCAATTGCATACTCGAACGCTAATCTTGGTAACCTATTATGTAAATGTGGAATAGCTCTTCCATTATATATTTTTCACAATTTTTGGTGTATTTACTCCGTCTACATTAAATAGCGAATGAGACTGTTACGTTGTCTATATAATAAAAACGATAATAATATATCGTCTACAAATAATTATACTTTCGTTTGTCCATACGACCAGAATAAATTTAGCGTAATCTAAAATGTTAAATTCCAAATGTTAGTCTATATTTTTTCTCTCTTTTACTTTGTGACGAAGTACCAGACTATATACCTCGCATTAAAAACACAAATGGCCTTATACACAAAGCTCAGTACGTTTAATATTCTGTACTTATTGTTAAACATTTGCATGATTCATTTATATAATATATGTTGTTGTTAGGCATCTTTATACATTTTTTGTAAGAAAAGGTTTTTAATATATTTAATTTCAGTGCGTACCCTAGGAGTTCCCAAAGTGTGTACCGTTACGTTCTATGGTCTATTGCTCCTTCAGGCGCTCTTTTTTTCTTCTTCTCTTTGGTTTTCAGAAACTGAAAGAAAACAAGAATTAGTACGAACTCTAATATCTATTTAAATGAACCTCAGGTTGGAATCAGCATGGCAAGTTTAACCTTGTAAAAAAAATATGAAGCTAAAAATAAATAGTGTGGATTATATAAACTTTAGAACTTTTTTTTATAGTAGCACGGTAAAATGACTACATTATACCTGATGGTAAGCACAGTACAATCCAAAAACAACGGCGACCACCGAGTGACACATTATCCATCGCCGGTTGCCGCTGTCATGCCGGCCTGCGAAAAGCTGGATATGCACGGGTTGATCCCAAAACGCGACCAGAAAAAGCGAATCACTATGACGGGCTTTTTCGCCATATACATGGTCGTTGCAACCCAGTCAGGCTGTAAAACCCTACCACCCCGCTTTCGCCATTACCTCGTTTGTTATTCAGCAGGGTGAACCACGTAGGTGAGGTTGGCTTGGATGTCTTAGTCTTAGATATTATTTGACAACCCTTACACCCCGATTTGATACCCGTTACACAACAAAACTATCATAATAATATTTATCTTTTGATTGTTGGTAATATTTAAACCGCTTTTTTTGGTTAGAACATTATATTATAATTGTTGTATGTTAGAATATTGTATTAAGTTTAGAAGAGTGTAAGTTAATACGTAAGTTAAAGTAATTTTTGTTTCTTTCTAATTTGTTGGCGTAATTTAATTTAAATGTATGATTTTCCCAACAATAAAGTATTTTTTCTTTCTTTACCCTATATCCTCTTATGTATTCCTGACAACATTTAATAATAATCGGGTGACTAGTTTAGGTTTGAAAGTGTAACAAACAAACCAACATTTACATTACTAATTCCAGTTAGGACTGTGGTTTTTTTTAAATAATTTAAATCATAAGGTATTTCTGAAATAACTTAGTTAAGGTTAAATTAAAAGTTTCAAGAAAAAAGTGTTATCAGCGCTCTAGCATTTTGCGGATACAATTTTCACGCGGTCAGGAACTTGTTATTATAATTGGATTGATAGAACAGTGTCTAAGGGCTTTTATTACTGAATTACAAGCTTAATAATAGCAGTAATAATAATGATCCTAACATCATGGGTTTGACGTCTACGGAGATGAGGAGCCGAGATAGTATAAGAAATTTTTATCAAAACGTGAGATATTCTTTCTAATAAAGTATTTTAGAGGCTTATGCTCAGTGATGAAATAAATCATCATTCAAATAATCTGATGAAGTAAGTTTTTTTTATATTATAGGGGGCGAACGAACTGGCAGATCAGCTGATGGTAAGTGATCACCGCCGTCCATAGACGGGTACATAGATAGGGGTGAGGAGGCGGGGAGGCGGGTATTCGGCGCTCTCAGTGACCGAACTAAACGCAACTGTGCAAGCACTGTTACTTCACATCGGTTTTCCGTGAGAGGGTGGTATTACCCTGGATGAGCTGACCCATTCATGCTGAAACCAATAATAGCTTCAGCGTGGCTCTATCACCTACAGTAAATTTAGCCTTTTTTGTATTGATGGACTATAATAATATACGTTTAAAAATGGAAATATGCATTTTAGCATATTTTTTTTAGCATTTTAGCAGACTAAAGTGGAGGTAAATCTGTTAGGACACTTGTAGTTATTAGAAACAGATATAACTGAATGGCGTGAATGCCAGTGTGTCGGCGATACGATATGTGAAATTGACACCCGCGTCCCACGTCCAGCCCCATTGGCTCTGATTGGATTAGGTTCGAAGCGCTGTCGGTGCATTGCTGCCGGTTCAAACGTAAAATTTTACTGAACCACTTTCCAAATGTCGACTTTCGTGATGCAATTGCATACTCGAACGCTAATCTTGGTAACCTATTATGCAAATGCGGAATAGCTCTTCTATTATATATTTTTCACCATTTTTGGTGTATTTACTCCATCTACATTTAATAGCGAATGAGCATGTTACGTTGTCTATATAATAAAAACGATAATAATATATCGTCTACAAATAATTATACTTTCGTTTGTCCATACGACCGAGGTATCATCGCTATAAATATATTGATGTTATGAACGCAGTACTTTATAAAAGAGAATTATTGATCTTCTGAAAACACTATTCTAATTCTAATTTAAAGTAAACTATTGCTCCTTCAGGCGCTCTTTTTTTCTTCTTCTCTTTGGTTTTCAGAAACTGAAAGAAAACAAGAATTAGTACGAACTCTAATATCTATTTAAATGAACCTCAGGTTGGAAGCAGCATGGCAATATAAACCTTGTAAAAGTAGATTATGAAGCTAAAAATAAATAGTGTGGATTATATACATTTTAGAACTTTTTTTTTATAGTAGCACGGCAAAATGACTACACTATACCTAATGGTAAGCACAGTACAATCCAAAAACAACGGCGACCACCGAGTGATACATTATCCATCGCCGGTTGCCGCTGTCATGCCGGCCTGCGAAAAGCTGGATATGCACGGGTTGATCCCAAAACGCGACCAGAAAAAGCGAATCACTATGACGGGCTTTTTCCCCATATACATGGTCGTTGCAACCCAGTCAGGCTGTAAAACCCTACCACCCCGCTATTACCTCGTTTGTTATTCAGCAGGGTGAACCACGTAGGTGAGGTTGGCTTGGATGTCTTAGTCTTAGATATTATTTGACAACCCTTACACCCCAATTTGATACCCGTTACACCACAAAACTATCATAATAATATTTATCTTATGATTGTTGGTAATATTTAAACCGCTTTTTTTGGTTAGAACATTGTATTATAATGTGTTAAGTTTAGAAGAGTGTAAGTTAATACGTAAGTTAAAGTAATTTTTGTTTCTTTCTAATTTGTTGGCGTAATTTAATTTAAATGTACGATTTTCCCAACAATAAAGTATTTTTTCTTTCTTTACCCTATATCCTCTTATGTATTCCTGACAACATTTAATAATAATCGGGTGACTAGTTTAGGTTTGAAGGTGTAATAAACAAACCAACATTTACATTACTAATGCCAGTTAGGACTGTGGTTTTTTTAAAATAATTTAAATCATAAGGTATTTCTGAAATAACTTAGTTAAGGTTAAATTAAAAGTTTCAAGAAAAAAGTGTTATCAGCGCTCTAGCATTTTGCGAATACAATTTTCACGCGGTCAGGAACTTGTTATTATAATTGGATTGATAGAACAGTGTCTAAGGGCTTTTATTACCGAATTACAAGCTTAATAATAGCAGTAATAATAATGATCCTAACATTGACTTGTATTTCTGTTTATAGCCGAAGTATTGCAACTATGTTTAACTGTTGTTTAATTGTATAATATTCTCTTAAATAAAAATATTTTCCGTATAATCTGACAGTTAATTTTTAAGAACATAGAATTGCAACATTTACCTATGTGCATTTTATAAACGTTATCAAGTACTTATCCACTCTTTGACATTCTTTCTATAATACTTAGTTGTAACAAGTATGCAAAGATTGTGAGTTACCTGAAAGAACAAACATTTTCTCTTTGAACCCGGCCAACAGCACCAGGGGAGTCGAAAGTGCGTTGCCAGCCCGTGTTTGGGGGAAAGGGAGGGAGGAGAGGGAAGGTGGGCCTCCGGCGCGCTCATTGACCTAACGAAACGCAAGAATGCAAGCACTGTTACTTCACGTCGGTTCTCTATGAGAGGGTGGTACTACCCCGGGTGAGCCGACTCATTCATGCTGAAACCAGCAATAGTTTCAGCGTGGCTCTAACACCTACATAACTATCTACTATTTATCTATATTGACTATTGTGAGATCAAGGGTAATGGAACAAAACTACTGTATATATAAAAAATAAAATAGACGCTCAACATTAATTTTGAGGATAGGGACTCATTATAAATATACATTTGCTACAAATTTTATTTTAATTGTTATAAAAATCATACTCTATTAAATAACAGAAAAGTAAAATCATCTTAACTTAGTAAATAAAAATATTAAATGCTTACGTAAAACCGTTTAATTCCTAATTAGTGTTGTTCGCAGCTGTTATTGAATTTTATTGATAACTCGAAACAAATTCCTTTCGGCTTAGTGAGCGCTCATTTTTTTCTGAGATTTCTTTACTGGTTTTTTTTTTAATTGTAGCTTTGATTGTATTATTTTGAAATATGAGGCATCTTTTCTCCTAGTGCAAATATCTCACATTTACCTCATATCTCTCTGGCGTAAAGATATAAAAATCAAATTGTGTAAAAAACTACTTTTATTGGCGTTCAAAGGTTTGTTTTAGTAACGTAAAATATTTAATTATATTGAAACAAGTTTGAAGATTCACTTCAGCTGACGAATAGTTATAAATTCCTTCCTAATGATGTCATGTAATTAATAGAGAATTCGACAACCGATATAAGCTGGAAGTGAACACATAGGCATCAGCTTGTAGCTCTCACACGGAGTGAGCGAGTGCACGCAGATCACACATAACAGCCGGCTTAAGGCTCCGATCTCGGATCACGGTGCGGGCCACTAAAACTAGAAAATTAAAGAATTGTATAAATTGAGGACATGAGTTTTTACCGTAATACGGCAAAGAAAAATCACGGTGCTTACCAAGATGCCTACACTGCATCGGTTGTCATTAGTAATCAATCTATCTATCTATATATCAGAGCTATACATTGATCCGGTTCGAAGGACCAATGTATAGCTCTGTTAATGTTTATGTCGCAGGATTCATATATCGATAAAAGAAGCACTTCAATTTGTTGTATTTATATATATTTAATTGATTACAAGACACACGTGTGTACTCGCTAAGCGGTAAGCCGTGAAGAAAGAAAAGTTGCCAACATATTTTAATTTTACACAATTTTATGTTGGGTTGCCAACAATACGACTGATCAAAAGAGAGTCACTGTATAGCGATCCACTTGGGTTCAGATCTATTTACAGATAAACACTGTCTGATCTCGGAACACGACAGTAAGAGATGTTAGTTAGTAAAGAGAGATCACTACATATTATAAAACAAAATTCTCTGCCAAGTCTGTCTGTCTGTTCGTAATAAACCCAAATTTGTACCACCCTCTCACAGAAAACAGACGTGAAGTAATAGTGCCCCCCCCCAGCAACCCCCCCAACCAAGGGCAAGACAACGTCCACCGGAACAGCTAGTTGATTATAAATGAAAAATTAAGTATTTCTTGATATATTAGACACAGTTGCATTTTGACGTAATTTTGAAGCAATGATGGTTAGCGTGTCCAGACTTCGCGCCGATCGAGGCAGATTCAAATTATTTTGGTGAAGGAAAATATCATGTTGTAATCATAGCATAGAGGTAGGGTTTTCTCAGGGCATGTCCGGCTAGGTATCACCTTCAAGCCGCGAATCTGTCGCCAAGCATATATAGGTGTGTTTCGGAAGCTGCATTTGAGATCCCGTTGCTCTCAAGGTTTAACGTATTTACCAACTTAGAACACATAGTAATTTTAACAACAAATGAAATTGTGTAAATAAAGCCTCTAAAGCATTGAAAAAATGTGATTTGATAAATTGAGGTGAAATTTAAACCTTTTATCGCTGATCTTATAGCTTAATAGTAGGATCCATTGAGCGTGTGGGAGCGCCGCGGTTTGTAGTATACAAGTGTGCTATTTGCAGGAACTACTCTGTAACAGTCTACCTAAACGATATGAACTGTTTTAACAACTGTATACGTTTTATTTACTTTACATTTATCGTATGATAATAAACGAATACGTGACTGTTTGAAGTGTAATTAAGTTACAGGCAGCAGTGTGTCCTTTTACGATATAAGCGGGTACCAATAAGGTTATTTTACGTATTGTGTATATAGTGGTAATAGTATCTGGACATTATGACGTCATCGTGGAAGCACCATTTTTATCGTTTAATCATTGAGTCCATCAAGGTCAATTGAATATTAGTAACAGCGAAGAGTTGATGGCTACTGAGACATTACAGTGGTTCGCGTGTTCGTAACGAGATCGTAAGAAAATGGAGGAAATAATTTAGTTCTTTGTGTGTGGCAATATCGAAGGAAGAGAGATCGGGAGAGTGCGCCCGCCGGCCATCGTGGTATTTATCGACGCAAAGCTGATTATACAGTTGTCTCTAACGTTTTCCTTTCAGAATTCCAATTTCATTTCTTAATATTACCATCTTATAAAGATACAATTTAGATTCATTTCAATCGTTTATGGTTTCATCATTATAATTTCATTAACGTCGAGATTGTTATATGGTTTCTTATATTTTTCCAAACCAGCTGATACTCGCGACTTCGTTTACGTCGGTTATTATATTAACAATTTATTATATGTACAGAAGAAAAAACATTAGCAATACACTGTTTTCCAATACAAAAATAAATTTATCCACGGTAAGAAAACACACATAACTGAACGCGTAGTCCTTATAAGAATTGTAGTCTTTTAAAACACCAATAACTGTATATTAAATGATGCTATCTTGATAATTGTTTGTAATAAGTATTCAAGAATTAAAACTACCAAAAAAAAGTGTGTGTGTACTTATGTACACGTGTTAGAAGTTATGCTTCTTTGGCGTAGCAAGATAAAAATAGAAAAAGTTGACTATAGCTAACTTCAGGGTGTCGGTTTTTCGTGACGGTGTGCGCGCGCATCGTAATAACTTCAGGGTGTCGGTATTTTGTAACGTTGCGCGCGCGCATCGTTTAAATTTATTCTCATCATTTTTCCCTAAAGCGCCAAAAGAAGTATAACTTCAAAAATAGTTGAAATCTATCCAGAAGTTATTAAATGATGCGCGCACATCGGCAGTTTTCTATTGTAGGAGTACCTCGGCATCATCATGCCAAGGGCACCACTGTAGGAGCCTAGACTGACTTGGAGAACGTGAAGTAAAACTAGGAGTGTGTAAAATATACTGTATAATTATACATCCTAGCTTCTGGCCACGACTTCGTCCGCGTGGAAGATTTACTTTGGGCTAATAAAAATTGGAAAAATAAAACCCCGATTTTCAAACATTCTTCATTGGTGTTCCGCTCTTATTAGTTTTAGCGTGATGATATATAGGCTGTAGTCTCCTCATTAAATGAGCTATATGACACTGGAAGATTTCTTCAAATCGTAATAGTAGTTGCTGAGATTAGCGCGTTCAACCAAACAAACCTTCCAGCTTCATAATATTAGTATAGATTTATAGTTACAAGAGATCTTCCAATTGTTTGAATGACATATTCGATGTACAAAATGTTTCACCCAGTCTACCAAAAAGGATGACATACTCGAGACATCGAGACCTACACTATCATTTTATTCATATATAAAAGTATAGTATCTTGGTAAAGTGGTCTAAAAGAAAACATAACTACTATAAAACCTATTTCTTTACCATTCTTTGTAATCCAAAATATATAGTAAATAAAATAACACTGTTAGACTATAAGCATTTATTCTTTTCGCGAGACATCGTCAAATCTACATTGAATCTTGCAGACGTCTGGAGAATATCAACTAAAACATTTTTAAGAATATTATTATTTTTATATACACTTTTGAATAAAAATGCAATGTTGTGAATGCTTCTTCTCAAGTCTGCTTTTTGTTATTGAATTATGCAGATATAGTAGATTAAAAAGTTTGTTCCTCGAGAAGTTTGATTCAGGTTGGTAGCGTTTTATCAGTAAAGTAAATTATTTAAGCTTTGGGTCCTCGACAAAAACTGAGTTAGAGTTTGTAAATTGTCATATATCCCTACATATTATAAAGCAAAGTTCTCTGTTACGTCTGTCTGTCTGTTCACGATAAACTCAAAAACTATTGAATGAATTTTCATGCGGTTTTTACCAACAGATAAAGCGATTTATGAGGAAGGTAGGTATATAATGTCAACGTTTTTTTTAGTATCAGGGCGGGACAACGTTCGTTGTGCCCGCCGGTTATGTATGATAATTATTGAATATGTTGAAATAAGTACGTTTTATCGATTTTCTGTGCAAAAAAAGACTGCAGTAATATTGTACAGTCCTTTCTTTTCTCCATGGGGAAATCCCTAACGGATATCCATCTCGCCGGGCAGCAGAGGATGGATATGCTCGAATAGCACGGGAACCAAAACTCCATGGTACTTTCTTACACCTTTTGGCCGGAGGAATAGGGACTTTCTAATCGACACTACATCTGCTCCTCCAACAGGTGTTGTCCCCTCCTAAGGGGCACAAACTGCGGCCTGAGGGATCAAGATGGTGGTCCCCTCAAAGGAAAATAGGTGTAACCCCCCCTAACGAACTGTGGGAGTCGCATCAGCATTATGCACCTCCACCACATGGGCCTGTGCAGTTTAATTGCCCGGAGTTACGGACATGCTCGTGTCTATCTATGTCTGACATTTTGAAATCAACTGATATCTTATCCTATATATTTAATTTATATTTATTATTTTTCTATATACTCACTCATATGTTTCTTTGTATTTCATAGTAGTCTGGTGAAGCTGACCTTGCTATAGCGTAGTCAATTCGAGAAAAATCAATTCGAGATCTATCTCATGATATATCTATGTCTTTTTTCTTTTTTTTTATGTCATAGCATACAAACGAACAGGTGGGTCACCTGATGTTAAGTGATCACCACCGTCCATAGACACTAACAGCACCAGGGGAGTCGAAAGTGCGTTGCCAGCCCGTGTTTGGGGGAAAGGGAGGGAGGAGAGGGAAGGTGGGCCTCCGGCGCGCTCATTGACCTAACGAAACGCAAGAATGCAAGCACTGTTACTTCACGTCGGTTCTCTATGAGAGGGTGGTACTACCCCGGGTGAGCCGACTCATTCATGCTGAAACCAGCAATAGTTTCAGCGTGGCTCTAACACCTACATAACTATCTACTATTTATCTATATTGACTATTGTGAGATCAAGGCCAACTAAAAAACAGAAAATAAAATTTAATAAATTTGGATTAAGAATAGTGTAAATTAGAAATAAATGTATATTTTTGTAAAAAGTGACAAAAAAAATATGATAAACGCATGTTTTTTTAAACTATTATTTTATTTATTAGCATATAGTCGTCGTGGTCGCATTTAGGGTCGGTTACATACATACAGGTGTAGCTAATATAAAAACGTGAAAATCGTGATAATGAGACCAAGTTTTTCCTTTATCCATAATCCATGTAATGAAATAAAATGGTAACTGAACAACTAAATATTAATCTATCAATATTTTTGAATATCTTGCTACTGTCTTCTGTCTGACTGACTCACTCACTTCTTTATATAGTTTTCTGAACGCATAAGTTTCCTTTTTCCGTACGATATTTCAATTGTTTTATTTTATACAAACCTTTTCCTGATAATTACAAAGCTGTTATTAAGTGATCTGCATTCGTCAATTCGCTTTGTATATCTATATAGAAGATGAATAATAATATCATTCAGCTCTACATATTTATAACAAATTCATGTTAGCGGGGTAAAAGAGGTACGCTGTAGGTGGTAGAGTCACGCTGAAGATATTACTGGTTTCAGCATGAATGGGTCGCCCTCTCACAGAAAACCGACGTGAAGTAACAGTGCTTGCGTTCCGTTCGGCCAGTGAGAGCGCTGGAAATCCACATCCCCTCATCCTCCCCCCTCTCCCGAACACAGATTGGCAACGCGCTTGCAACTCCCCTGGTGTTGCAAGTGTCTATGGACGGTGGTGATCGCTTAACATCAGATGACCCACCTGATCGTTTGCTTCCTATGATATATAAAAAAGAGGATAGCGTTTTCGCGTTCAAAATACATTAAACACTTAAAAATTCCAAGTGCCAGAATCATTTTCTTACATATCTAAGTGAATAGTTACAAGTACAATTGTAACCGAACGCGGAGCGATACCTCCGTCTCGTCGCGTCGTTACCAGACCATTAGATGTCGCAGCAAACAATTACATTACCCCTGCATGCACAGTTTGGCACGGGACCAATGTTGACTAACACTCGTTGAGCATACATGACTATTTTCTGTTGTTGCTGTGTCCTTGTGAATTTAACATTATAACTTTCTGTACGTACTTAAATAAGGTACGATACTTTTGCCATCATAATGTTTAAAACTAAAGTTTCGTCGTATTTATAAGTAAAATATTTAAACCACCACATTTCACAATACCATAATATCTGCAATTAATATAAGATATATGTAAGTTATATTTAACTTTATTTTTTGTGATAATAACACTTAGCGAAATTGTTGAAAATAAAGTACATTATACAAAGCATTTGCGAAGTTGGTAATTTTCATCAATATAATCTTTTAAATGTAGTATAACGTACCTTTACTAAGTTATTTAAAAAACGATTTTGCTATTTCTTGGGTAATATGTGTTTTAACTAGATTATTTTTTAATTTGGTCTAACTCTGCGTTTATCGCTGTAAACCTTTTATGTTACGTTTGTTGTATGTTATCGGTACTTACTTATATAATGCAACGCGCTCTCCGACCGCTGTCGCAGCCGGCTCGCGTTGTCTTTGTTTCGCAAGGGTCGGCAACGCGCATGTTACGCTTCTGATGTTCTGATGTCCATAGGCTGCGGTGACCGCTTTTCATCAGGCGGCCCGCATGCTTGTTTGCTACCGACGTAGTATAAAAAAAAAACCTAACCGATTATTTTTCTTAATTTTCCCGACTTGGTTCAGTTAGGATAGACTTGTGAAAAAAGATACCGTGAGCCGGCCGCGGTAGCGGTCGCTGAACGCGGTGCATTGTATACGTAAGTACCGTTTTATCATTAGTACTTAGTCTTTATGAAAAAGCGTAATATAGCTTAGGTAATAATCTGAAAATTCCTCTACCTTCCAGCCAAAATTGGTTTGGTCAATTCTGATATTGGCCCGAAATAACAATAGAAGCGTCACTTTGTATATACCTATAGGTTACAAAATGATACTTTGACTATTGCATTATAAATGAAATATGAAAGACAGTGTTGTTATTAAAACAACGAGATCGTAAGAAAATGGAGGAAATAATTTAGTTCTTTGTGTGTGGCAATATCGAAGGAAGAGAGATCGGGAGAGTGCGCCCGCCGGCCATCGTGGTATTTATCGACGCAAAGCTGATTATACAGTTGTCTCTAACGTTGTCCTTTCAGAATTCCAATTTCATTTCTTAATATTACCATCTTATAAAGATACAATTTAGATTCATTTCAATCGTTTATGGTTTCATCATTATAATTTCATTAACGTCGAGATTGTTATATGGTTTCTTATATTTTTCCAAACCAGCTGATACTCGCGACTTCGTTTACGTCGGTTATTATATTAACAATTTATTATATGTACAGAAGAAAAAACATTAGCAATACACTGTTTTCCAATACAAAAATAAATTTATCCACGGTAAGAAAACACACATAACTGAACGCGTAGTCCTTATAAGAATTGTAGTCTTTTAAAACACCAATAACTGTATATTAAATGATGCTATCTTGATAATTGTTTGTAATAAGTATTCAAGAATTAAAACTACCAAAAAAAAGTGTGTGTGTACTTATGTACACGTGTTAGAAGTTATGCTTCTTTGGCGTAGCAAGATAAAAATAGAAAAAGTTGACTATAGCTAACTTCAGGGTGTCGGTTTTTCGTGACGGTGTGCGCGCGCATCGTAATAACTTCAGGGTGTCGGTATTTTGTAACGTTGCGCGCGCGCATCGTTTAAATTTATTCTCATCATTTTTCCCTAAAGCGCCAAAAGAAGTATAACTTCAAAAATAGTTGAAATCTATCCAGAAGTTATTAAATGATGCGCGCACATCGGCAGTTTTCTATTGTAGGAGTACCTCGGCATCATCATTCCAAGGGCACCACTGTAGGAGCCTAGACTGACTTGGAGAACGTGAAGTAAAACTAGGAGTGTGTAAAATATACTGTATAATTATACATCCTAGCTTCTGGCCACGACTTCGTCCGCGTGGAAGATTTACTTTGGGCTAATAAAAATTGGAAAAATAAAACCCCGATTTTCAAACATTCTTCATTGGTGTTCCGCTCTTATTAGTTTTAGCGTGATGATATATAGGCTGTAGTCTCCTCATTAAATGAGCTATATGACACTGGAAGATTTCTTCAAATCGTAATAGTAGTTGCTGAGATTAGCGCGTTCAACCAAACAAACCTTCCAGCTTCATAATATTAGTATAGATTTATAGTTACAAGAGATCTTCCAATTGTTTGAATGACATATTCGATGTACAAAATGTTTTTCAAATCGTAATAGTAGTTGCTGAGATTAGCGCGTTCAACCAAACAAACCTTCCAGCTTCATAATATTAGTATAGATTTATAGTTACAAGAGATCTTCCAATTGTTTGAATGACATATTCGATGTACAAAATGTTTCACCCAGTCTACCAAAAAGGATGACATACTCGAGACATCGAGACCTACACTATCATTTTATTCATATATAAAAGTATAGTATCTTGGTAAAGTGGTCTAAAAGAAAACATAACTACTATAAAACCTATTTCTTTACCATTCTTTGTAATCCAAAATATATAGTAAATAAAATAACACTGTTAGACTATAAGCATTTATTCTTTTCGCGAGACATCGTCAAATCTACATTGAATCTTGCAGACGTCTGGAGAATATCAACTAAAACATTTTTAAGAATATTATTATTTTTATATACACTTTTGAATAAAAATGCAATGTTGTGAATGCTTCTTCTCAAGTCTGCTTTTTGTTATTGAATTATGCAGATATAGTAGATTAAAAAGTTTGTTCCTCGAGAAGTTTGATTCAGGTTGGTAGCGTTTTATCAGTAAAGTAAATTATTTAAGCTTTGGGTCCTCGACAAAAACTGAGTTAGAGTTTGTAAATTGTCATATATCCCTACATATTATAAAGCAAAGTTCTCTGTTACGTCTGTCTGTCTGTTCACGATAAACTCAAAAACTATTGAATGAATTTTCATGCGGTTTTTACCAACAGATAAAGCGATTTATGAGGAAGGTAGGTATATAATGTCAACGTTTTTTTTAGTATCAGGGCGGGACAACGTTCGTTGTGCCCGCCGGTTATGTATGATAATTATTGAATATGTTGAAATAAGTACGTTTTATCGATTTTCTGTGCAAAAAAAGACTGCAGTAATATTGTACAGTCCTTTCTTTTCTCCATGGGGAAATCCCTAACGGATATCCATCTCGCCGGGCAGCAGAGGATGGATATGCTCGAATAGCACGGGAACCAAAACTCCATGGTACTTTCTTACACCTTTTGGCCGGAGGAATAGGGACTTTCTAATCGACACTACATCTGCTCCTCCAACAGGTGTTGTCCCCTCCTAAGGGGCACAAACTGCGGCCTGAGGGATCAAGATGGTGGTCCCCTCAAAGGAAAATAGGTGTAACCCCCCCTAACGAACTGTGGGAGTCGCATCAGCATTATGCACCTCCACCACATGGGCCTGTGCAGTTTAATTGCCCGGAGTTACGGACATGCTCGTGTCTATCTATGTCTGACATTTTGAAATCAACTGATATCTTATCCTATATATTTAATTTATATTTATTATTTTTCTATATACTCACTCATATGTTTCTTTGTATTTCATAGTAGTCTGGTGAAGCTGACCTTGCTATAGCGTAGTCAATTCGAGAAAAATCAATTCGAGATCTATCTCATGATATATCTATGTCTTTTTTCTTTTTTTTTATGTCATAGCATACAAACGAACAGGTGGGTCACCTGATGTTAAGTGATCACCACCGTCCATAGACACTAACAGCACCAGGGGAGTCGAAAGTGCGTTGCCAGCCCGTGTTTGGGGGAAAGGGAGGGAGGAGAGGGAAGGTGGGCCTCCGGCGCGCTCATTGACCTAACGAAACGCAAGAATGCAAGCACTGTTACTTCACGTCGGTTCTCTATGAGAGGGTGGTACTCCCCCGGGTGAGCCGACTCATTCATGCTGAAACCAGCAATAGTTTCAGCGTGGCTCTAACACCTACATAACTATCTACTATTTATCTATATTGACTATTGTGAGATCAAGGGTAATGGAACAAAACTACTGTATATATAAAAAATAAAATAGACGCTCAACATTAATTTTGAGGATAGGGACTCATTATAAATATACATTTGCTACAAATTTTATTTTAATTGTTATAAAAATCATACTCTATTAAATAACAGAAAAGTAAAATCATCTTAACTTAGTAAATAAAAATATTAAATGCTTACGTAAAACCGTTTAATTCCTAATTAGTGTTGTTCGCAGCTGTTATTGAATTTTATTGATAACTCGAAACAAATTCCTTTCGGCTTAGTGAGCGCTCATTTTTTTCTGAGATTTCTTTACTGGTTTTTTTTTTAATTGTAGCTTTGATTGTATTATTTTGAAATATGAGGCATCTTTTCTCCTAGTGCAAATATCTCACATTTACCTCATATCTCTCTGGCGTAAAGATATAAAAATCAAATTGTGTAAAAAACTACTTTTATTGGCGTTCAAAGGTTTGTTTTAGTAACGTAAAATATTTAATTATATTGAAACAAGTTTGAAGATTCACTTCAGCTGACGAATAGTTATAAATTCCTTCCTAATGATGTCATGTAATTAATAGAGAATTCGACAACCGATATAAGCTGGAAGTGAACACATAGGCATCAGCTTGTAGCTCTCACACGGAGTGAGCGAGTGCACGCAGATCACACATAACAGCCGGCTTAAGGCTCCGATCTCGGATCACGGTGCGGGCCACTAAAACTAGAAAATTAAAGAATTGTATAAATTGAGGACATGAGTTTTTACCGTAATACGGCAAAGAAAAATCACGGTGCTTACCAAGATGCCTACACTGCATCGGTTGTCATTAGTAATCAATCTATCTATCTATATATCAGAGCTATACATTGATCCGGTTCGAAGGACCAATGTATAGCTCTGTTAATGTTTATGTCGCAGGATTCATATATCGATAAAAGAAGCACTTCAATTTGTTGTATTTATATATATTTAATTGATTACAAGACACACGTGTGTACTCGCTAAGCGGTAAGCCGTGAAGAAAGAAAAGTTGCCAACATATTTTAATTTTACACAATTTTATGTTGGGTTGCCAACAATACGACTGATCAAAAGAGAGTCACTGTATAGCGATCCACTTGGGTTCAGATCTATTTACAGATAAACACTGTCTGATCTCGGAACACGACAGTAAGAGATGTTAGTTAGTAAAGAGAGATCACTACATATTATAAAACAAAATTCTCTGCCAAGTCTGTCTGTCTGTTCGTAATAAACCCAAATTTGTACCACCCTCTCACAGAAAACAGACGTGAAGTAATAGTGCCCCCCCCCAGCAACCCCCCCAACCAAGGGCAAGACAACGTCCACCGGAACAGCTAGTTGATTATAAATGAAAAATTAAGTATTTCTTGATATATTAGACACAGTTGCATTTTGACGTAATTTTGAAGCAATGATGGTTAGCGTGTCCAGACTTCGCGCCGATCGAGGCAGATTCAAATTATTTTGGTGAAGGAAAATATCATGTTGTAATCATAGCATAGAGGTAGGGTTTTCTCAGGGCATGTCCGGCTAGGTATCACCTTCAAGCCGCGAATCTGTCGCCAAGCATATATAGGTGTGTTTCGGAAGCTGCATTTGAGATCCCGTTGCTCTCAAGGTTTAACGTATTTACCAACTTAGAACACATAGTAATTTTAACAACAAATGAAATTGTGTAAATAAAGCCTCTAAAGCATTGAAAAAATGTGATTTGATAAATTGAGGTGAAATTTAAACCTTTTATCGCTGATCTTATAGCTTAATAGTAGGATCCATTGAGCGTGTGGGAGCGCCGCGGTTTGTAGTATACAAGTGTGCTATTTGCAGGAACTACTCTGTAACAGTCTACCTAAACGATATGAACTGTTTTAACAACTGTATACGTTTTATTTACTTTACATTTATCGTATGATAATAAACGAATACGTGACTGTTTGAAGTGTAATTAAGTTACAGGCAGCAGTGTGTCCCTTTACGATATAAGCGTACTATAAAAAAAAACCTCATTTTTCAAACCATATATCCATACCTTTTACGGTCTTCCCTTACTCCTATATCCATCCATCACCATACTTAAATCTTTTCTAGTTACATGGTTTTCATCTGTCCTTATGACATGCTCATGTCATGCTAACTTATTACTCCTTAATTTTTTTGTCACTGATGCTATTTTTAAACTGCCTTTGATATAATTATTCTTAATGATATCCATTCTAGTTACACCACGCGTCCATTTTAACATCCGCATCTCTGCCACATGTAGTTTTCCATATTCCAACGTAAGATATCGATGTTTTAAAATCGTGACCCATCGAGGAACGTTTCGCAGTTGTAAAACAATGAAATTATTTTGTACAGGTAACATGCATAAATCTGCCAAGTCAAGTCAAAAAGCGGCATGGCCGTACTATCCTTTTCTCGAAGCAATTCAGGCCATTTTCGAACGCCTATAACATCGCTATAGATAAAACTAGAAGCCCGTATTTTCAGTAACCAAGCAGGCATTGTATAAACACAGTATATTTCTAACGAAATACAACAATGCAAGCACTGTTACTTCATGTCGGTTTTCTGTGAGAGGGTGGTACTACCCCGGACGAGCCGATCCATTCATGCTGACACCAGTAAAAGCTACAGCTTCAGTAGTTCCCTATCGGCTTCATCTTGGGGCTAATCTTCACTCAAGTTACACGTTATTCGTAAGATCTTGCATAAACGTTATAAGATCATAAAGAAAAATGCGAAGCAATGATGGCTTACTTGATAGCGTGTTTTCGTCATTTAGATTGTGGTCAAATGGTAAATTGTGGTGTGTGGTGGTGGTATAAAGTTTTAATCACGTCGGTTTTCTATGAGAGTGTGGCACTTCCCCGGGATACGAAAAAAACACGTAGTTCTGGTGAAACAAAGCTATATACGTAAAAATATGTTATGACGGCGATAGAATTATTGAATCATTATGCATACTATTTATGCTCTGATTCGTGTTAGATCATATCCCGTCGTTTCAGGAAAGATAGTGGTTATTATGTATTTTTAAAACTAATAAGAATAAATATACAAAAAGAGTCGCAATAGACATGAATTTAATTCTAGTTTCGTAACCAATACAAAAAGGTATTTGGATCTTTGCAATGCACGCATACACGCTTACACATGCAAGTGGAAGGGTTTTATTTTTTCCCTTATCAAACTGAAATAGTATAGAATATTATCCGATACGAAATATATATAAGATTTGTTGAGGTATGTATGCTTGGTACACATATACAAAGCCGAGGTGTGCCCTGCACCCTTGAGCTAGTTGTCAAAATAAAATCGGCTGAGTGCCTTAAGCGTTCGCCTTAGTAGTCCGGTGAAGCTGTTAAGACCTTGCAGGGTCAATAGCGTAGTCAGTTCGAAAAAAAATACTTTGCAATGCAAGTGATATCATTAATCGAATCCAGTTTAAAAACGAATCCAACATGAAGTATTGAAATTAGAGCTTTGATGTTGAAATATGAAGCGAAAGGGGAGGTAAAATAGAAACTGGTGCCACGAGTTAGTATGCATTGTGCGATGTGACGTGTTCGATCGGGCCGCGCTTCTTCTATCGGTGCTCCGGTCACGTTTTTCCAATTGTTTTCTGACGACGTGTATCATTCTTTTAAATCAGATTTCATGATTTATCTACGTATCGTTCACGGAGCGGTCCTTAATATGTATCTATATTTAACACTTGTATGTACATTATCTTTATTTTATTTAGTTTTCAGAAGATTACCTTATTAAATGTGAAAGTGAGTTTATTTTTTAAGTTTTCAAGCTTGAATTACTCAACCGATTATCATTCAATTTTGCACACATATACAAGAGTGCAGAAAATTTTAACAACCCAAGGGAAGCTGAGGGCAAAAGCAAATAATCTTTTTTTATATCTTATCTATATATTTTGGTGTATAAGGGGTGTCGAATAACATCATAAGACTTGAGACACTCAGGCCAACCTCACCTGCACGTGGTGCACCCTGCTGAATAACGTACGAGGCAATGGCGAAAGCGGGCTGATAGGGTTTTACAGTCTGACATGGCGAAAAAGCCCGTCATAGTGATTCGCTTCTGCGGGTCGCGTTTCGGGATCAGCCTGTGCATATCCAGCTTTTCACAGGCCGGCATGATAGCGACGACCAGCAATGGATATTGTGTTACTCGGTGGTTGCCATTGTTTTTAAATTGTACTGTGCTTACTATCAGGCATAGTGCAGTCAGTCATGATGGCGTGCTACAAAAAAAAATATAAGAATGTAAATCTAACCTTTAGATTTATGTAAAAAAAATTGTTAATAATATAAATTTTAAATCATTTTTTAAAATGTCTGTCTGTCTGTTTGTTTTGTTACGCATCACTGGTAAAAAACTACATGTTCGATAAAACCTCTTCAAGAAAATCATAAAGCATATCTTCGAGTAACATTTAGTCTTTGTTTCATTAAAATCGGTTTGTTATATCAAAAATTATTCTAATTTTAATGACGACGCGACTTAAGTACGAGAAAAAAGATGATAAGTAAATGGACTTAATACATTTAGACGATTTTATTAGTCACTGGTTTTTTATATTAGATTCCACGTGTACGGAGTCGCGGATAAAGTTAGAATATAAATAAATTTATAGATGTCTGCCATTATGCGCGCGTCACTAAAAACTACTAAATAAATTTCGATATTTTTTTAGTTTTACTTCTAAGAGACTTGATCTTTATTTTTAAAAATTATCAAGATAGCCTCCTTTAATAAAAAGTTATTAAGACTTTAATTTTAACAATACTTTTTAATAAGTACTACGTTCAGCGAATAGTCCGGTGAAGCTGTGAAGACCCTGCCGGGTCAATAGCGTAGTCAGTTCGAGAAAAAAAAAATACGTTCAGCGAATTTTGTCATTTTTTTGCAATTGACAAGTGAAGCAAGAAAAATATTTCTTGCTTTTTTTTCATCTATTCTTGAAGCATATTGTTAGAATAATATAGTTACAATGCAGACGAAGACATGAGTGTCAGCTCGTAGTAAATATAATAAAAACACGTGAGCTGAGCTAGTACGATATATTTAATTTGGAATCATGTCGCAAGATACATAGTAGGTATGTCATTTTTAGAACAACATTCAAGCTCAATTATGCGGAGTGTGAACGATCTACAATAACATCTTTAGTATTCATGGGTCTGGATGTGCGGTGTGACATTTGCAATTTTTGTATCATTATGAATTCAGATGTAAGGGATCGCTAGGAATGAATTACGTGCGACAGTCGTGTGGGACTCTGATGTATATTATATTTGATATTACGATGCCTTATTAAGTCTTATTTTCAAATATGTAGCCATCTTATCTTACAACTTTTGTGTTATATAGCTTGTCAAATATTATTAAAAAGTTGTTAATTTTATTATTTAGTAGCTGTATTTCGCCCGCTTTGTTGGGCATTAACATAGTCATTTAAAATCAGGTGATAAAGTGGGCAAAGGCTAAATTTAAAGCATAAAAAACCTATGTGAACCGATGCGGCAGGTCACTTACCTTTGTTAAGAATATTCTTACTTTAAGATTTTGTCATATCATTAAAAAAATATACATATTTCGCATCTTTGGTTAGTATTATAAATATATTGGCTATAATAGCGGCTTTAATTTGGAGGACATTTTTTGTTTCGATTTACAATTGTTTTTAAGTAAAAACCTTGTTCATTTATTACTGCTATCAAATTTGAAACGTTGCTTGTTAATCGTGAGTCATATGGGTCATTTATAAAGCGAGGTCATTATTTATAAAGTTTTAAATACAGTTTCACGTACCTATCCATCACTTCGAATGTCAATAATGTGTATCAGCCGCCATGGTAAAGTTAGGGAGTATCGATCATTTGTAACCTAATTTCATGGGGTACGAAGTAGTTTTCTTATAAAATATTACTTGTTTGTTTGTATGACAAAGTGTGGAGTGGAAATTGAATAAAATTAAGCTATTACGGAGTATAATGATACGGATTTGTGATGTTACGTTTAGAACTTTAAGAAAAATGTTGAGTTTCTTGTAGAAATAATTTAAAAGTTTCGAATCTCATAATTTATGCCCATTTAATTTATGGCATAGATTTTTGTCAACGTGTGGGAGGCTTTCAACTAAGCAGCTGTTTATTTTTCTTACATCTGCTAATGACAATAAAGTCTATGCACGTAAAGCAGATTATAGTCATACCGATCAATTAAGTAATATAGAAAACAGATGGTCATAGAAATTTTTAATCTATGTCTTCAGTTTTTAATCGTTATACCTGTTATTTATAAATACGTTACGTATTTTATGGTTTTCTCTTTTAATACTTAATAGGTTTTCATAGTATATTGGAAATAGAAACACATCTTACTTGCCTGATATAATAAAGAAAGTTTACATTTTTTGAGTCGTTGTTAATAGAAAATACAAATTGAATGAACTTTGTTAATAATTTTTATTCATTATTTTCGTTTTAATCGATAATTTTATACCGAAAGTAATGCAATTACAGAATTCACTATTAACTTCAACTTTAATAGCTTTGGAATGAGTCCTTTTTACTGAAAAAGCACAAAAGAATTATTTTGTATAGTACTAGCTGACCCGTGCCCACTTCGTTGGGCGGTAATAGGCATTATCAAGCTACAATTTTTATCTAGAACTCAATCATATATCTCTCATCGTTAAGGCAGCGTTCGTAAAAATATTTCAACCATTTTTTTTCCGACTCCCCAGATATTACCCCCTACAAACTCACAAACTTTACCTCTTTATAATATTAGTATAGATAATATAATTAGTTAATAGCTTCTGCTCGCGACTTCGTACGCGTGAAATAGTTATTTTGGGCTAAGACGCAGCGGAAGCTCTCAAAAGGAAAAAAAAAACCGATTTTAAAACATTGTTCATTGTTGCCCCGTTCCTATTGGTCTTAGCGTAATGATATATAGCCTATGACACTCACAAATAACGTGGCTTTCTATTAGTAAAATAATTCGGACCAGTAGTTCCTGAGATTACCCCCTACAACGTCACAAACTTTACCTCTTTATAATATTAGTATAGATTACATTTTTTACAATAATATATATTTCATAGTACTATGTATGTTAATCAATCAATAGAAAAAAATTGAACGTAAAGAGAGATAAAATTCCATGTCAATTAGGTGGGAAATATAACAGGGTTAGGCAAGAATATTTAACCTTTTTTAGTTTGGTCCTTTTTTATTATTGCATAAACTAAAATTCAAAGCGATGCAGAAAAAAAGTCAAGTTAAGTCATAAGGATTGCCGACAAAAGAGAAAACTCAAAACAATGGAATAACTGTGATCTTATTTAATTTGTAAATCAATTATAGTATGGATTATTTAAATTTTATAACTGGTAAATTGAAATTATTATCATCAGTTTCATTTTCATATCTATTAGCACTCCGAATAATAACTTTATATTATTATTGATATAATTTATTAATTTATCAAACATATGATGGGGTGCACAATCTTATTGCGAAATATCAATATTAGATGTATACATGCTGCTATACTACAAGACGCGCAGGCGCAATACCGTCGGTCACGCTTACTAGCATGTCATGACGCGAAATTATAATTTTATCTCCTTCCAAAAAAATCCCTAAACGCGCCTAAAGAAGTTTTCACTTCAAAAATCTTAAATAACAAACACCATAACATAGTCTTCTTAAAAAAATACGGAATCTGTTGTATTGAAGACAATATAGCAACTTATCAATTTATATAATATACTAAATTAAGATAATTCAGGCTTAACAAATATCTTTAGTACCTGAACGAAATCTGAATACTCGGGAAGGCTTAATCCGGACTGTAGCTTTGTCTAACTTTGCGGTTGCTATTGTTTTAGTTATAATGGATCTCTTTGGTGGTCGAGGAATTATTGTTAATGCAGTGTTCACTTGTTCATCACAGTTTGTTTTGTATTACCATTTAACTTAATGTATTACCACACTACTTTGTTTAATTTGTTTTCTTTTATAGTTTATGATAAAATGATATGCCAGTCAAAGAGGTTTTACATAAGCATTGTCAAGATCAATTTATTAAAGGTGTACAAGGTGCGTTCGAAACGAATCAAATAATGATATTTGATTCGAACGAACTACTCAAGTAGCTCACTATTCGACTGGCCAACTATTGGAACGATTCGAAATTATCCAAATTATAAAATTTTAACTATTTTGTAAATAGTGTGAATTTAACAATTAACTATAACCTAAAAAATATTGGATTATATATACGTGTAAATATCTATGGTAATTTTCGAATCGCTTTATTTGTTTAGATTCGTGAAAGAATAATTTGTGAATTGAAATATTTGCACAATACATTTATATTACTTTTAATTTATTATTATTATTAGGAAAACTCACATTAAGAACAACACAATCTATATAGATTATATTTTAATGATTTAATCGAAACGAGTTTAATAACAGTTCAACACATCAAAGCAAGTCTTACTTTAAACAGTAGATTGTAATGAATAACAAGAAATAAATTGAAATACTTTTTTTGGGTTTAACTGAAGTATTATTGGTAAACGTTTATTATCTATCGATTAAAAAATTACTCTCGTGTACATAAAAAAACAATCAAGTCAAACATATTTATGTAAAATTAAAACATTTTTATGTCGAAAGTCCCATATACTCGAAGTGTAACAGAAAATTTAAAAAAATAATTTATTTATTTAAAAGAATTACAAATATATAATGCAGTATGAATTATAAATTCATCTCGAAGCTCTGGATATTGTCATAAGTTTTACATTTATCTAGTGGTAGGAGAAAGTTACGGCTTGTTTTAATATATTAACCTGGTGTTCAGTATGCCCGAAGCGAACTGAGCCTAGGATCTTGTTGTACAAGCCATACTATTCATTATATCGAGTTTAAGTTCAAGGATAATTTTGTCTGACATAAAGTATTAATTAGTTATTAATTTCATAATGGAAGCCATTTCAGTTTGCATAAGTACATATACCTTATAAAGTTTCATTAATTAGATGGATTTTAAGTCTCTACAGTCGATTTCTTTTTATGTTTAAAGGTATTTCAAATAAATATTATAGGAACGTTATAAATTAGATGTAATATTATTATTATCCAATTTACACGCGGATTAGTAATATTTAGTCTGAGTATTTTTGTTTTAAATCGTTATATAAGTTCTAGTAGGAAGTTTGAGTTCATTTATATTTACTTCATTATCATTACATAGTATAAAACAAAGTCCCCTACCGTGTCTGTCTGTCTGTCTGTTCGCGATAAGCTCAAAAACTACTGAACGGATGTTCAAGCGGTTTTCACCAGTGGATAAAATGATTCATGAGGAACGTTTTGGTATATAATTTGTGAAGGATGTTTTTATAATCATTACATAGTATAAAACAAAGTCCCTTACCGCGTCTGTCTGTCTGTTCGCGATAAGCTCAAAAACTACTGAACGGATTTTCAAGCGGTTTTCACCAGTGGATAAAATGATTCATGAGGAACGTTTTGGTATATAATTTGTGAAGGATGTTTTTATAATCATTACATAGTATAAAACAAAGTCCCTTACCGCGTCTGTCTGTCTGTTCGCGATAAGCTCAAAAACTACTGAACGGATTTTCAAGCGGTTTTCACCAGTGGATAAAATGATTCATGAGGAACGTTTTGGTATATAATTTGTGAAGGATTTTTTTATAATCATTAAATAGTATAAAACAAAGTCCCCTACCGCGTCTGTCTGTCTGTTCGCGATAAGCTCAAAAACTACTGAACGGATTTTCAAGCGGTTTTCACCAGTGGATAAAATGATTCATGAGGAACGTTTTGGTATATAATTTGTGAAGGATGGTCTATGAATCAATATTTCCTTATAAACTAAACTATGAGAATAACATATTTTTCTAACTGCTTACGTTGGAAAATAGAATCAGTAGTCAGCTATCCCTCGAGGTCGAGGACTGCGGCCCATATGTGACCGTTTTGAGAACCCACTCTACTGCATCAATATATTAAAAAAATATCCCTTGTTTATCTCACAAAATGACTATACGTCGAAGAAATTAATCTTTATGAAAACCTAACTATTACCAGTAACTTGAAAATGATTTTGAGATCATATGGAAACCGCATATATTATTTGGATAACTGTGCGTTGTATCTTATTTTCAATTCTAATGTTTTCATTACTTAACTTATACTTAATTCTTAAATATACTTGACTTTTTACAGATTTTAAGATACTTCTGTTAAATTTTATTATTACTGGTCAGGCTTACCTATTCCATTATATGATATATATTATTGATATTTATATATACTCTTTTCCCAGGCTAAAGTATGACAAATAGCTAAGACTAATCAGTAATAATAAAATTTAACAAAAGTAACTTAAAATTCGTAAAAGGGTGAGAAAGAATTAAGTAGTAGTTAAGAATAAAGTATAAGTCACGTAATAATAATATTAGAATTCGAAATAAGATACAAGCCAGTTCACTTAAAATAGCTGGGCTCTAGCGCAGATAATTCTCTCAAAAGTTTTATATTTGCCAATAAAAGTATCATTAAAATCGGATAAGGTATTTGATAGACTAGCCCAGACATATAGCAGAGACTTCAATTTTATTGACATGTATATAAACTAGCGGGCCCGGCAGTCGTTGTCCTTCCTTCACAAATTATATACCAAAACGTTCCTCATGAATCATTTTATCCACTGGTGAAAACCGCTTGAAAATCCGTTCAGTAGTTTTTGAGCTTATCGCGAACAGACAGACAGACGCGGTAGGGGACTTTATTTTATACTATGTAATGATTATAAAAACATTGGTATATAATTTGTGAAGGATGTTTTTATAATCATTACATAGTATAAAACAAAGTCCCCTACCGTGTCTGTCTATCTATTCGCGATAAGCTCAAAAACTACTGAACGGATTTTCAAGCGGTTTTCAGGAGTGGATAAAATGATTCATGAGGAACGTTTTGGTATATAATTTGTGAAGGAAGGACAACGACTGCCGGGCCCGCTAGTTTATATACATGTCAATAAAATTGAAGTCTCTGCTATATGTCTGGGCTAGTCTATCAAATACCTTATCCGATTTTAATGATACTTTTATTGGCAAATATAAAACTTTTGAGAGAATTATCTGCGCTAGAGCCCAGCTATTTTAAGTGAACTGGCTTGTATCTTATTTCGAATTCTAATATTATTATTACGTGACTTATACTTTATTCTTAACTACTACTTAATTCTTTCTCACCCTTTTACGAATTTTAAGTTACTTTTGTTAAATTTTATTATTACTGATTAGTCTTAGCTATTTGTCATACTTTAGCCTGGGAAAAGAGTATATATAAATATCAATAATATATATCATATAATGGAATAGGTAAGCCTGACCAGTAATAATAAAATTTAACAGAAGTATCTTAAAATCTGTAAAAAGTCAAGTATATTTAAGAATTAAGTATAAGTTAAGTAATGAAAACATTAGAATTGAAAATAAGATACAACGCACAGTTATCCAAATAATATATGCGGTTTCCATATGATCTCAAAATCATTTTCAAGTTACTGGTAATAGTTAGGTTTTCATAAAGATTAATTTCTTCGACGTATAGTCATTTTGTGAGATAAACAAGGGATATTTTTTTAATATATTGATGCAGTAGAGTGGGTTCTCAAAACGGTCACATATGGGCCGCAGTCCTCGACCTCGAGGGATAGCTGACTACTGATTCTATTTTCCAACGTAAGCAGTTAGAAAAATATGTTATTCTCATAGTTTAGTTTATAAGGAAATATTGATTCATAGACATACATATTTTTGCCAATGAAACTACTAAATTTATATTATGGAAAACGTGAGAAAAACAAATATAATTACTATTAAAATATTATTAAACAAAATAGACTATGTCGTAAAGACGCATGATTAGGTACAGGGAAATATTTTAATTATTTATCAATCAATCAATAAATTTTGAGGTGTAAGGGCTGTCGAATAACATCATAAGACTTTAGACACCCAAGCCAACCTCACCTGCGCGTGGTGCACCCTGCTGAATAAACAAACGATGCAATGGCGAAAGTGGAGTGGTAGGGTTTACAGCCTGACTGGGTCGCAACCACCACTTTTCGTCACACAAAAACATTGCGGATCAGAAATTCATAATAAATAATAAAAGTCCGGCAACGCACTTGTGACTCCCCTGGTGTTGCTAGTGTCTATGGACGGTGGTGATCACTTACCATCGGATGACCCGTATGTTTGTTTGCCTCCTATAATATAAAAAAAGGCCCAACTGCAAAATAACTAAAACTTTTTTACTTATATCAATGGACGTATTTTTCAATTGGTAAATAGGTGACTCCTTTCCGTTGATATACAAAAACCTAAGATGCTCATTTAACGTCTCACAGCCGGCAAACAAGATTACGCACTCATTTCAAATAGTCTCGCGTCGCTTGCGTCCTTGTAAAAACAACTTTAAATCATTTGCGTAAGGTTGAATTTGATAAATCAATGTCGCATAACTATAACCACGTATGTATATTGGAGACTTTTTGCGGACGGTTTTCAGCGTTACTTTTGTTCGAGACTATGCGTCTTGGGTTTTTACATGTCAATGCTCCTTTCTCTTATTTTTGATTTACAGAAATCACACTTAAAAAAATACAAAATAATCCCAAGGAGGGTTGATGTCAGGCAGGAGGCCGATCGTAAAAATTAAGCCAAATCATATACCACAACATGACATGTTTGTCATGTTGTAGCGACCCTACTTATGTGGGATAAGGGTAAGAAGAAGAAGAAGAAGTCACACTTAAATATTACCTATGTTACTGCATAACTTTACGAATAATTTAACGACACCTTATATGTTAAAATACATCAAATAATTAAAAGTACGGTAAATGTCAAATAAATAGACATACATACTTTCACTTGAAAATTTTTAGATACTCTCTTTCTGCGTACCCAGGTAAAACCATATTTTTTCCATATTGATGTATCGACTGTATGCTTGTGTATTTGGCACACACTGCAACAAAAATGTCTAAATTAATATTAGCATACGGGTTTGTTATATATGTAGAAGAGGAATGAAAATAAGTTTTTACATACTAATAATACTCATCTGAATGAAAACTTGTCCATTAATATAATAAGGAAAGGTTTCAGTGCTTTTGCAGTTTGGTTTTTTTATTATAATATTAATAAGTTTACTAAGGACGTGAAAAACATTCATTCAAAAGAATGATATTGGCCTCATAAGCGTGGCTATTACATTATGCACAGTATAACCAATTAAGTAGGATAATTTTCACTTTTCTTATCTAACTAACATTTAATGTACGAAACCACTTATGTATGTAATATATCATTTGTTATTATATTTTAAAAAATCTATAACAACATTCTTTGGCTGTTATTTATTTTTAATAGTAAACAAACTTTGCTCGTAAAGAGTCTGTTGTTACGTAAACTAGAATAAAATGTGATTATGTACTTCATAATATTCGGGAAACATCTTAGCTACGGACACAAAGTAGTATGGCTGATGGATTTTATGCAATTTTCCCTATCTATCACAACCAGCGCGGCGGCGCTCGAACCCGTCGGGATTATGTTCAATCTTTTCGCGATACTTACAGGGTAAACAGATTGAACCGTCCGCTTTCTCCCGATAACTCCGCCTTTAAATGCTTTGATGATCGATAAACAATTGTTGTACAACAAAGACCACATTTTATATCGTTGGTGTTCAAATTGCTGGTGTAAAATTTTAATATCATATATAAATAATAATTATTTTTTTATTAAAACTTTTCGTGTACTCATAAACAAGTTAAACATATTCAAATTTATTATTATGAAACATGAAGCAAGTCCGACTGTTATAAAACATTTCCAAAAGCCGGCGCGTCTGCGTTCACTAGCTCGTAGAACGGCTTTTTTAATTCACTTCTGGAAAACGAGAGTGAGATATGAGTTTTTTAATAATTTGTAATGAAACGATGATCGTTTCTTTGAAATTACAACAATTTAAAAGTCCGCTATTTTTTCTTAACTTAATATAAATGGAAATATGCTTATAATGAAACTTCTTTTGATTTTCTATTTCGTTATCATTCGACTATAGCTTTACTGGTGGAAGGGGAATCGACTAACATGCTATTGATAATTTATATACGTGAGTCAATTAACCTTCTCATCTTCGATATTTGTGATAACTCATATACTAGTTTAGTTTAGTTTTTTTTTCATGGGAACTAATTGTTTTATTTGGATTCATTGTAGGTTTTCTTGTTGTTTTAACTGTTATTTTAACTTCTAGTTACCTTTATTAATTTAATGTTCTGGAAATCGCTGTCCGCCTTTTCAATTCGCGTCAAAATTGTTTCACCAATGCGCAGATTAGTCCGGACAAATAACATGCATTTCAATTTTATTTATATGTATAGATTTTTATTCAGCGCATTCCAAGTCGTTGAAAACACTTCGAAGCTTAGTTCATAAACTTTTTGCTCATTCTCAATTTACTTCGAGCAATTTATTTTGCTGAGAAAAACTCAAGCGCTACTTAACTTACCAGTTGTAACGTTAGTTCTTTTGGTACCGTTTCAATTTCACGATAGAAAAATATGTTTCGATACAATGTAACTATATACACGTACAAATAATATATTCGATTATCCACCATGTAGTCGAGGATATACCGAATCAATCCAATGTATAATTGAATGAGTGGTGATGCAAAACAAGAATATATTCATATCGAGACGATATGTGGGAACGTGCGTAGAATAAATTTTTGTTCATAGAAACCATTTTCAATTTCACGGCTCAATCTTTGTGTGCTCGGGGTGAATATGTAAAAGGGCATTCGTTGATGTCAACAAAGTGTAATGGTTTCGTGCTAGTGCTCGCTTGATCTATGAGTTAGAATAGATACCAATTTAAAATTGACAAAATATTGTCAATCAATACCACGCGTGTATCTGAACGCATTCTTTTTTAATGATATACCGAGTAATGCTCGGTATCATCGTGAAGATAATTTGACTGTTCCAAGGATAATGCATGTTTTGTTTCAAATAATTCTTATAGGCACTAACATTTGGTTCCTATAATCCTTTTGACCGATTCAAAGTTACCCATGTCGATTAATAGGCTATTCTGAGAATTTTTCTATCTGCCAGTAAAAATCTCATCAAAGTTATATGCATAGATTAACCGACATATGGCCTCAATTACACCGAATAGAATATCAAATTAAAGCCATTGATTGTACGCTCTCGTCCAGTAAATTTTGTCTCGCTCTTCTATAATCGAGTAGCTAAGTAATAAAACTTTGTTATGAAAACTTTTTAGTAAATTAAAATGTGTAATGCCTTTTGAAAACATTAAATGATGATTTCTATATTCGAGTAGTTCAAATGACAAATCGCTTACACAGGCGTGGAGAAAAATGAAATAAGTATACACGTATAAATGTTCGCAGTATAGGCGGGGAGCGACTTTTGACAAATTATTTAAGAACGTGTGTTAGGGAACGTGGCCCTTTATGCGGATGATTGATAGTGTTGATAGCGGCCCGCCAAACGATTCCTTTTTAATCTTTTCCTGCTCTTTAACTCGCCCTTTTGTAAGTCTCGTATTAACGTAAAATGTTAAAGACGTCCGTCCGGTTACTCTGTAAATTTGTAAAATTATACTGATTTTTTTAACGTAAATTGTAATAAATATGTTAACAATAAAATATTGTATTGTATACATATATTCTAATTATTATTTTCATATATGTAATTTGATGATAATTCACTGGCAGGGTCTATCGCGTCGATCGATGCAGGCTCGTATTCTACAAAGAGCTTGAATTTTCGATGGAGAAAAATATCGTGGCTATTGTTGGCTATTCTCTAACGGCTACCTAGCTGTTTACTATCCTTAAGTTGAAAATCAATAGCTGCATTTAAGAATAAACTAGTTAGGGTTAGTGTATTTATCATCTTGAAGCATGTTGTCACTATATCTTTTTTTTGTATATCATAGGAGGCAAACGAACAGGAGGGTCAGCTGATGTTAGGTGATCACCACCGTCCATAGACAGTAGCAGCACCAGGGGAATTGCAAGTGCGTTGCCAACCTGTGTTGTTAGGGTAGCGGGGAAGGACGTGGGAGGTGGGAAAGGGAGAGATGGAAGGGGGAGGGCCCCGGCGATCTCACTGGCCGAAAAAAACGCAACAATGCAAGCACTGTTACTTTACGTTTGTTTTCTGTGAGAGGGTGGTACTACCCCGGTAAAGACAATTCATTCATGCTAAAACCGGTGATAGCTTCAGCGTGGCTCTACAACCTTAGAAAATATAGATATATAGTTTATATCTTATCTTAGTTGAGCCTAACCAAACATGCAATAAAATCTAATACTGAATATAATATAGTTAACAATAGCTGTAGTATCAAGAGTCGAGGACCCATCGTCACATAATCACTACAACATAATTTGTAATATCTTTTGTATATTAAGGCAAGCGAGACACTGCTCCCATTCTACCCGACATAGTGTTTACCTCCACCGTTTTCCGTCACATAAAAATATTGCGGATCAGAATTTCAAAGCCTTCCCATAGGAAGTTTCACTTCAAAAGTTATTTTGACATTTTTTTATGTTTGACATTACAGACATTTCAATTTTCATTTATCTGTATATAATAAAATATAATATACATTTTCCTGCATCTATAAGTTTCAAAGTCGTCGTTGAAAAGTGTGATAAATGAAACTGAGTTACTTATTGCATTTTTGCTAAATCAGTATAGCAATATAGGAATTAAAAACTAGATCCAAACTAGATCAACTTTTATAACGCTTAAAAATGTTAACATATCGCTGTAATATAAAAGCTTATCTTTGTATTTACATTTGTATTTACTTGAATGGGACAATTTATTGATGAAATATTTGCAGTCGTTATGTTTTCCACCCTGCAAGCTCTGCGCACACGTGACCTCTGTACACATAGGCGCCTATTCCACATTATACGAGGCATATCCATCATCTTTATATCGGACCCAGTTATGACAGCCGCGTAAAGGTTGCATGGATATTAAATGGTATTAACATAAGAGATATATGCAAGTTTAAAGTATCTAAGTAGAATTATTTCTATTTCTATTATTTATAGAATAGAAGTCCTTGTATCTCATAATAGTTGCATTAGTATTGACATATTTTTAAAAGCAAAGGTTGTAAATACATATATTGAATACTATTCTAATTATTGTTCTTTTCAGATTAGTTCTTGTTTAAAGGTGTGACAATATTGTACAAAGAATTTATTGACGAATTACTTCGAATACGCTTTGTTAGTATATTAAAAAAAGATATAAGTACCTTGGAAATTGTACGAAGAACCAAGAATTAATAAACTTTCAATATATGTGTGTATATATTGACTTGACGACATATAATAAAATATTACAGACAACATTTATGTTCGATGCATATTTTTAACTGACTTAAAAAATACGAGTAAATTACTAATTTGTTCTAATATAATTTTATCTGCCCTATTTTCTCAGAAACTAGACGTTCTTTTTTTAATTCTACCACTAGGACAATCTATACACGAATATGATAGATTTAGTATATGTAGTATATTTCAGATATAATAAGGTACATACGATTTTTAATGTGTTTAATCTTGATGTTTAATACCAACTTCGGTATTTTTAATATGATTCAGTTCATTTTAAAGTTCACACTATTATTCTGAACTGGAAATAATTTATTCTTATCTATTAGATTGTTTCAATTACATGTTGTTGCTACAATAAACGTATCTATATTATATAAATACCAATTTTTCTGATAATAATAAAAAATAATTGAATAAAGTGATTTTCTGTTATAGACAATGTAAATAATTTAGAAACTGTTTTGTAAAGCGCGATTAGTTTATATTAATTATTACATTTTATGACAATATTCATTGATTTCTGTTCTATGCTTTTGAATGTTTATCCCCATTTAATCATTATTTCTAACTGAGAATATTTTCGGAATACTATATAAAAATTAATTGTAACAAAATTATCGTTGTTTATAAAAACACACAGGTGAGCAACGGCACATGTAGTCCGCCTAAAGTCGGGGCCGAGAGAAACCAGCGCCTCTCGGGGGAAATCAACACAACAATTACATCTCGAAAGCTACTTCCAATAACACGAGGCTAGCTTTTAAATCGGCGGATACAACTTGTTACATAAGTGAGCAGCTATTGTAAAACCTATATAAATGATACTTATCTCGGAATGAAAGGTATTATGTATTTACGAGGCTGCTCAGTTCTGTAAGTCGGTTTGTGATAATACTATGAATATTCAGAGGCTTCGGTTGTCCCTGAGGATGGAACCCTTCCAAGCATGAGAGAGGAATCGCGGATGGTGAGTTTCAAAACAATATGATATTATCGTTGCGTTTAGGCGGTTCTAATAAGATTTACTTCAATATTAATACGCATCGCGGCCTCCATTATTTCAAGGTATCAGAATACAAGCGGTACATTCCCTCGATACCATTTAGAAATATTCCATAATTTTAGGTATGTATACAGGCATTTAAATACGAAGTGGCATTTCTGAAATCACTATCCGTGTAGTAATAAAAATCATTATTACCTGTTCGGTTTCATTGTAACAAAAGAACAGGGCCATTGCTACAAAACAGTTGTGTCATACAACCTTTACCCCTCCATAAAAGAGGCGAATGATTAATTGTTTTTCCGACCTCTTCAAAACATCGTCTTATTCTTTTAAATACTTCCGTTATTTTCCAACCCGGTGGCGGTTAGAGGGTGATTTTCGACTATAAATGAATATTAAATTATGGATTACAACCAAAATATATTTTTAGTCTTCGTAATCTTTTCTTCTACTTAGGCAAGACATAAAACATTTATAATATAGGTACCTATATAATATTATTAATATTTAATTATTTATTTACATTTAAGATATTGTTTCTGTAGGGTGTCTAGTTGTGGTGCATGATTAGACCGAGCGAACGTGTGGATTCAATCTAGCTGGGCTCACGCGTTCCTGACCGAGGCGTCGCTTTGAACAGGGCCACTAAAAGCGAATCGCCGTAAACAAGAATTAACGCCAAACCTGCATCGACCAGTGCACTCTCCTTTATGGTGACATGATAAAAGCTTCCCGTTTTGAGTGCTGTCGCTCTTCGTTTCATACTAACAAATTATAAGGTCCATCAAAAATGAACATTCATCAGAGACTTTCTAACCTCATTGAAATTTTAGCACTCAATAATTGTATGTAAATTTATTCACTTAGAAATATGATTAAATACAATTTAATAAAGAATACGAATTATGTATATATTTGGCTTGAGTAAAACAAGAAACTACTATAGACATTAATAGAAATCAGCACATCAATAGTCGTAAAGGGACGTCGTCAATGTTATCCACCGTTGCGGACACTCGTGCCCTTTTATCAGTATACAGTACAATACGCTAAGTATAGTCAAATGAACATTGTAGGTATTATTTTGTTAACGCATGCGTTAACCAAAACAAATAGATAAGAGAAACCGACCGAGATTATTCAGGTGACAGTATTATAAGCATAGGCTCAATAATCGACTTTGCTGTTAATCTCGCATATAAAGCTGTTAAGTTTTGGAAGGTCATTTAGTTTTGATTGTAACTTTATATTATATAACTAAATTTTCTTTAAAAAATTCTGGCTTCTAAGAAATGTATCTTACTGTAATACAACGAATGTGTAACAAGGTGACCGTTTAATCGAAATATTACGTGTCTTGTGAGTCGAAATAAGCACGTACTTATACCAGGTGACTGTTTAGACAATAGCAATATTTCTGGACGACACTCTGCTATTGATTTTCGTTCTAAATCAATTAAAAAATAGGTGCTTAATATTTGAGCTAATTATGTAGAAAAATACAAAAATTATACACAATCCTGTACGCGTCTACGTTAAAGCACAGTGTCAATGACCGTCGGGTGATTTCACTTTTATTTGATAGGGAACATTGGAACGTCAGGAAAAAAATGGGTTTATTGCCCGTTTTACTATCGAAAGTTATTAACTCCGGGTCGCCTATTGTAGCTTTTAGCACCGGTTATTACACTTAGGTTCATTATTTTATTTACGTTTGTAGGTATACTTTTAAAAGTCTCAGAACAAACTTCAACTTAAGTTTTCTTGGTTGTTTATTAGTATTTGTTTTAATATTATTATTTTATATGTTAAATGTGATCATGAAGTGTTATATCCTAGAATACTGTGAGTGTCTAATCTTTCACCTGGTATAATATAGCATTATTTATCAACAACATTGTCTCTACTGTGTGTCACTAATAATAATAAATTTGGAACAAAGTAGTATAAAGCTGCGTTTAAGAATGTTCACATCTAGTTTCAATATATTTTTACATTAATATCCTATGAATATAATTTTAGAACGAAGTTCTTTAACGCGGCGAGCGTTAGGAATTGATTGGTAGAAATCGTCACTTAAAAAATCGTTATATACTTTCCATGCGACTTTCTCTTTTATGTTTTGTATTACGAGTATATTAGTTTGTGTGTGCATACGAGCATTGAAAGTCGTGCATAATCATCGTGCGCTTAATACTGAACGCGTGGAAATTTTATAAAAGTTTTTTTTTTATGTGATAGATGGCAAACGAACAGATGGGTCACCTGATGTTAAGTGATCACCACCGTCCATGGACACTAACAATACCAAAGGAGTCGTAAGTGCATTGCCTTCCTTTGGGGGGAAGGGAGAGGAGAGGGGAAAGGGGAGGGGAGGTGGGACTCCGACGCTCTCACTGACCGAACGAAACGCAACAATGCAAGCACTATTACTTCACGTCGGTTTTCTATGAGAGGGTGGTACTACCCCGGGCGAGCCGAACCATTCATTCTGAAACCAGTAATAGTTTCAGCGTGGCTCTACCACCATTAAGGAATAGTTTCAGCGTGGAGCTTATTCATAATTAGCATTTTTTACATAATTTATAATTCAATATTTTATATCTAATTTTTAACGAATCTATTATCTAAAATATTGAACTAAATTTGACTTCATTTCTTACTTTATATTAAGAAACTTCGTTCTTCTGATCACGAATTTCTTTTTCTCTTTTATGTTTCTTTATAATATATGTACAATATATAATATATGTATTTAGCTTTAACTTTCAGTTAGACTAATATTAGGGTAATAAATTATGACTGGTAAGAACGTTATGAATATTATCAATATAGTTATGGAAATCATGTTTGGAAATGTACAATCCATTCTTGACATCGGAAAGGTACCGAGTAGGCCCGAGCGAGGCCATGTTTTATCACTGATGTATCGCCGGGGAATTGTCAGTTGTGCCTTCTTTTTCTAACAAGACGGGTATTAGGGAAATACGCCTCGGGGCTTGCAGAATGTTTAATACGTAACCCCGTTAATGAACCCTTGGTTATGTTTAATAGTTGGTTTTACTAATTACGTACAATATGAATGAAAGTCTGCTAATAATATTTAACACATCTTTTGTTGTACAATGGTATGATAGTACCAATTTTTCAATGAAACAGTACTGTAAATACCATAATAATTATTACCGTACAAATATGTACAGATAGGTGCCTAATTTTAATTATTATTTGTGCTTAACTTTTTTGTGGTCTGGTTTGGTTGGTTTATGTTTATTATTTTTATTTAATTGTATTAGAATATCGTATAATAACTGATACTAACGTAAAATATACCTAACTTAATAAATTTCAAAGGATATGAATGTTTCAACATAATTGAATTTATAAAGTTTACTTTGAAATCTATAATCACATACTCGTACATGGGAAAATAATATTATATCCAAATTTAATAATAGTTGTAAGCATCTTATGTTATATTGCATATATAATATAACAGTGTATAGAGATACTTCAACACAAAGTTATTATATTATTTACTAGCTGTTACCCGCGGATCCGCACGCGTTTTTTTTAATATATTAAAGATATGTAAAATTATATGTAGGTGTGTGTGTACATTACAGAAATGACTTTTTCAAAATCATTTGTTACTACGACACGCACGCCATCTACTGTAACATGTAACGTGTACATTAGGTATGTGAATAGAAATAGTATATCGAATGGGATGGAGTTTATCATCAGCAAAATACCTGGAACTTTAACCTACTATATATCACCCTCAGTGCTCACTGACACTACTAATATAAGAAAGTAATGAAAATTGTAAGCTATACAATATCGAACAATATGTGTTAAATTTTTTATTATATGCCCATATTGTCGATATGATTGTGTTATTCTTATACGTTACTATAATCATTGAGTTATGTAGATGCAAAACGCGGTAAATAAAACAAAATGGCCGCCAAATTGACCAAAAAGATTATAATTCAAATTACATACAAATATATGACTTTCAATTATGTATATTTATTTTTGAAGTGCAGTACATCGCACGTCTCACGCGCTTGTTTATAGTAAATAAATTATTTTTGATCAATTTTACACAGACGAATACACATCATCACTACATAGTGTAAAACAAAGTCCTCTGATCTGTCTGTTTATCTATTCGCGATTAACCTAAAAACTACAGAACGGATATGCCGTTTTCACCAGTAGATAGAATGATTCATGGGGAAGGTTTAGGTATAATCAAGATTTTCTTTTTATTATCAGGGCGGGGCAACGTCTGCCGATCTCACTAGTTTAAAATAAAATAGCTCATTAGTTATTTATCTGCTTGAAAAAATCTCGTGAAAAGCGGTTCAACCGATTTGGAGATAGCACGGCAAACGAAGTCTTGGCTAACAAAGTAAAATAGTCTAAGTTACTTCTTATATTATGAGTTATGTGCCAGTGAAAGTCCCGTAAAAATCAGTTCAAGCATTTCGGATATTCCACTGCAGCCGAAGACGAATAAAGAACCTAAATTACTTTTTATGAGGTCTGCTATTTAGCTAGAACCAGTGAATACCCCGTGAAAATCGGTCCAACCATTTTCGAAATAGCAATGCGGACGAAGCCGTGGATAAATAAAATAGAATATGTGAACTGCTATAATTTCGGTCATCTGTCAGTAAAATTCCCGTTAGAAATGGGTCCAGCCGTATGAAGATTACCCGAAACAAACAAATATACAGACAAAATATAATAATATAAAAAACCATTTTTTTTTATTTGTAGCCTATATCCATTCACCAAAAAGTTGTTATTTTAATTTTACATACACACACTTTATTTTTATAATATGTAATAGATTACAAATAAAAAATTAAAATCAAAACGAATGTAGAATAAAATTTTGGAATAGGAACACAAAATAAACTTTGAAAATGTTTGCGATAGAAACTTACCATGTTACCATGGCAACGTATGTATATAATACTAACGCTAACACGCAGTGAAAGCTCTCAAAAGCTCTTTATATTTGATCTATAATCTTGTGTTATTTGGCTCTATCTTGTGTAATGTTGGTGGTACTTTACGTAATATAGTTTGGTTATTGTGCGCAAGTGAAGTGGATCGGAAATAATACCACGGAGCATGGATTCTGACTTGCCACAAAAACTCCCAGGCAAGTTGTAACAAGATGGCCACCGTCTTGTTAGTTCATTGAAATTATATCAAAAAACTTGTAATATCGATACTCACTTGACAACACTACAATACAATAATACTAGAAGACTGATTGCCAAAAATAAAATAGAAGAAGAACTTGTAATCATATTAATAATTAAAATAATTAATATTAATACGTGAAGCCTAAACTTTGTATCCCTTTTTAACGGAATTGTTGCGAACGGATGAACGTGAAATTTGTCATAGTTAAAGTTTATATGGAGGAAAAGTGCAGAAAGCTATTTATTTTATATAAAGTGCATTAGAAGTACATTAAATTAATTAAAATATGCATTAATCACACTAATGCTTCAATTTTACACAACATATACACACATGTAAATAAAAAAGACAATTTGACATCCGTCAATAAATAACTTCAAAAAAGGTTGCGAAAGAGGTTGCAATGCTTGACTAAATGTATTATTTTACTCTTACGTTCCAATTACCCTTTTTCATTCTACATTCAACAATGATATTAACCCTAATAAAATTCAAACATACAAAAATCAATGAACTATGGTCGAATGTCGACCTCTGGGCGCCCACTAGTACTATTCTACTAACTACTCGACAATGGCAGCAATAATCTAAAAGATAGGTGCCAAAAATTAAGTTAAAAAAAAACTTGTCAAGTTTGGATATTGACAGTTCATCGAAGTTAAATAAGCTACGAAATTCTCGTAACATCAACTTTTTTTCATTGCACGTTAAATTTGCTAACAAATCCAATAAAGTTATGTGCCGTCAAGGGCAGTTATGATTTACACTGAATGCTTAACCTAAATAAATATTTAATTAGATAACAATGAATATAGCATCGCGGATAACAAATTATTTTTTAATAATATGTAAACTATAGATATGAGTTATCCTTAGAAAACAGGTGTGCTATCTAGATATTTCTTGTAGATCTTTTAAAGATAAACAAATCCGTAATACATTATTTTGATATATCCTTTAAGGTTTAGCTAATATTAACAATGCAAGCGTCGGAAAAATAATTTTTATGCTTTGTTTGCAATACATTGATTACTTTTTAAACGTTGCTTGAACATAATTTGCATGCAAACCTTTCAGAAGAAAATTTCCAAATAATAATGAAAACAGTCTCAATAGCTACACAATAGTTTAGTAGAACTAAGGGTATACACAAACAAACACGATTAGGGAATTTATCTATTACTTTGTCTTTAAATGCTAGTTATTGATGTACCGGAGGGCTGATTTTACACGCGTCCTTAGGAAGTGTACCTCTCATTCCCCTGCACGTGCTCTCCATGTGGTGCTAAATAGTAATAATTTTTTTGCCGCTGAACTGTTCTACATAAATTGAACCTTGCAGCGACAAATGAGTTATGAATCAATCGACGACAATAAAACATAGGAACTCTATTTAGCTATAAGGTTAAATAAATTCATATACGTCAATAAATCAGATAATATTTTAAGAACTCAAATTGCAGCATATACTTGCGGCTGTCCAATCGAATCCAATTTGTTACTTAAACTTGAAGCACCGTGAATCGCAACCGTTCTGAGTGAAAGCTTAAAGTTTCACCGAGGCAGTTACGCTCCCCTTTCGGGTGATCAACGTAAATTATTCCCCCAGAAGAAATCTCTAAGGGCTGAATGACGGATAAGGGACGAGTCGTTTTATTGCCTACACCGGCTCGCGTTTGTAGCCGTCCTAAAAATCGACGCTCGAATGTTAATTCAGGGATAATATTATTAAATACCGAACCGTCATTGATTTAATTAAGTATGACGCCCTCAGGAAAAGACGCTCGATAAATGAATTAATAATTTTATTATAATGTGCTAACGTTTTTTGTTTTTAATTCCATTCGACGGCACCGATCAGACAATGGCCGGCCATGTTTTAATAACCGGTATCCTAAATCGTTTAGCTATTCTGTATTCTAAATGGTTTATGAGAGTAATTTTCCGCGGCTGAAAGGCGTTGTAAGTGATAATTAAAACACCGTTACTGCAGCTGTTACAGGCGTTATTTTAGTGTTTTAATATTACTCGTGCTACCATGAAAAGGCAATCAAGTGCATATAATGTACAATTTTATCCCATGTACGATTCACGTTAAGTGTTTATATGAACAGGGATAATGGTTAAAAAAGAGGTTGTTATCATATTTTACTTAGGTTTTAAATAAATGTTATCCTCATTTCTTTTCTTGTCTCTGTTCAGTGTTGAAAATGTTTATTTCAATACTATAGCCGACAGTTAGGGTCAGTTAAATCCGAATCTTAACAAATATTATAAATACGAATGTGAATTTCTTTGTTTTCACGTCCTAACTACTTAATAAATCATGACATTTTGCATTCACTTTTTCAGAAGCAAAGGAAAGGATATACTATACCTCTCATCCAGAAAGAAAATAAGTGAAATGAAAAGAAATTGATAATTTAGGTTATGAGTTATAAGTGCCAAGACATGGTAATGGACCACAAGTGTCATGCTACATTAATAAAATGTTATCACCAAAGCATTAGTTTATTTACTAATATGTAGTAGGCTTCACATGCTGTCGTATTGTAGGAAACCTGTGGTTAGAAGTCTAATTTAGAAAAAGCTTAAAGGAGATAAAAACATTTCGGTAATTAGTTTAACAAATACATTTAAAACGTTAGAATAAGTCTCATTCCACATTAAAGTGATCTACGTATAAATAAAAATAAGGAATTTAAAGTAAAATTAAAGTAATAATATAAATATTTGTAGTTATTCAGTAGCGCCTCTTAGCATTCGCAGTATGCGAGGCACACCGGCTGCTTCTTCCTGTCTTGTTCCCTTTCCTATGCGACCATGCTTGAAGCGACAAATCATTTCGTTTATTTACATAATATTATAAGCACAAGTCGAATTTTAATTACAGTACTAATATACTATACGGTCTTAATTCGCTTAGTAAAAAGGATTTAAAACTCATTCCCCTGACATAATCGACACGAATTTTTCATGTATATTTCTTTCATTCGCAAATCCAATTTAATTAAGGCGAGGAACTCGCGGTTAAAATCCTATTTAAGCTGTTTTTATTACCACCCGTCGGGCAAAGACGGTTCGCCACCGCGCTCGAAGAATTTCAGCGCACGCGAGGATTTCTCCGGCTTTTATCTTAGCAGTCCTCAGTAGAATGGTAAGCGATCTCAATGCAAATTATTTGTTTTAAGTGATGTATGTGAAATTAGATTACGAAAATCAACATATTCATGTTTTAAATTTAATTATGTGAATCCTTTATATCACTGAATACAAGTTGATTTACAATGATATTGGAAGTAAAAAGGTAAAAATACATTATCTACAAGATATTTTGACAAACCAATTGGCACGATAACGCACACATATGTAAAGTAATATTGTAACGCCACATTGTCTTAGATAAAATGTGGAAGTAAGACGTCATATTCTCAATATCGGTGGTGAAAACGAAATAGTTATACGTTGCTTAGTTACGGGCTGGTTGACAGGGTAGCCGTCAAAATTAAGCTAACTAGCCAAGTTTTAACAAGACGATGTCGAAGATCTTATGACGTGTCTATAGATTTTTGGTTATAATATAATTGTTATTTTACTGTTTTATTATATAGATTACGTCACGATTCAAATTCTCCGTCCTAGAATAGAGATATATTTAGCAATGAAATTCAACAATTTATAAAAATACTTTCATGGATATACAAAATTGTTTATTAAAATATATTTATTGAAGAACAATATCCAATTCTTTTCTTAGATATAAATAGATATGCAGTACATTTTTATACTAACAGTTATCAGCGACTTCGTCCACGTGGAATTTACCATGAAATGTATGCTCAGTGTAAATGTTCACGTGTATATCACGCGGTACTAGGCACAGCTTGCTAAGTATATTTGCTAAGAACGTTATTTCTTTTTCTAAAATAAAATTAGTCTACATTGTTTCTTATAGCATCAGCTATCTACCAGTGTAAGCTGTGTCAAAATTGATACAACCGTTTTGGAGTTTAGGCGATACAAACAGACAGATAAAATCTATAAATCGGCATTTTGTTCTAAGTGCCGTATAAACTTTCAGATCCATCTAATAAAGCTGTTATCTTTATTAAAATAGATACTGCACTTCTGTTGGTATAGATAAGTAAAAAAATTACGCAGTAATAACGAATCACGTGTGTTTATTCTTTATATTTATTACTTACTTTAAAGTTAGATACACTATAAATAAAAAGAGTGTTGTCGATTTGTAAAGTAACCTTAAAACTTGACGAGTTTAGCTATCATATACACCATTCATGTACACCCTAGGGATTGTGCCTTTCGACCGGTTCCCTTCAATTTGGAAAGATCATGTTAATCCATTCCCGGTTAAACGGTTCGTTCAATAAGTTTCGTATGAAGTATAATGGTAAATACGTATCGTTGTTTTTATATTTGACTTAATATAATTTAATTTATTTACGTGAAATGTTAATTTACAATTTAATTTGTCTTGAGAATAAAAAAAAATATTTCGGCATACTCCATGTATGTTTCATACTCCATTCCCATGAAAAAAGTACTATAATTCTTTTTTTTTTTGTAGCACGGCAAAATGACTGCACTGTGCCTGATGGTAAGCACAGTACAGTCCAAAAACAACGGCGACCATCGAGTGACAGACTATCCATTGCCGGTCGCCGCTGTCATGTCGGCCTGCGAAAAGCTGGATATGCACAAGCTGATCTCGAAACGCGACCCGCAAAAGCGAATCACTATGACGGGCTTTTTCGCCATATACATGGTGGTTGCGACCCAGTCAGGCTGTAAAACCCTACCACCCCGCTTTCGCCATTGCCTCGTTCGTTATTCAGCAGGGTGCACTACGGGCAGGTGAGGTTGGCTTGGATGTCTCAAGTCTTAGATGTTATTCGACACCCCTTACACCCCAAAGGGTTACCTTCTTCTTTATCCTTATTAATGTTATAAAGTGTACTCAAATCTATATTAAAACGAGCAAAGCCGCGAGTAAAAATAAATTGCATATAATATTTATTTAAAATGAAGTCTTTAATTTAGATATATGCATTTCCAAACCTCATAATGGCATATAAACTATAAAATATCAAAACTTTGTTAATGAGAAATCAACATAGGTGATGATGATATTGAATCTAAAAATATGATATTCGGTCAGTAGGTTCCTTTTGCATCGTGGGAACGCACTTTTGTTAAATTAACTGCACGCATTAAAAAGTGTGTGTGTACTTATGTACACGCGTTAGACGCGGTAGACGCGTTTGGCGTAACAAGATAAAAATCTTTTCAAAAATTTTATCTTTCGCCTTATTCTACGTTTGTAGAAAAAACGACACTAACAATAGAAAAAGTTAACTATAGCTAACTTCAGGGTGTCGGTTTTTCGCGCGCGCATCGTAAAAATTTACTCTCATCATTTTTCCCTAACGCGCCAAAAGAAGTATAACTTCAATAAACTTTTATATCGTCCAAAATTATACAAAATATCCGCCTGAAAACAAAAAATATTAAAAAGTCACAGAAATAAAACTACGAAACCAATTCTACTATTTGAATGTCAGCTGTGTTGAAATTAAACGCAAAACTTGCGCGAAAATTACCTTCGCGTGGTGCATAAATTTCAAATCCTTACAGATTATTATACGTAATGTCTGCCTTTTTTGTTGGTCCGTTTTTATGACTCAAAAATTGTTCATAATTTTCCTTCTTTTAATTTATACATATTATATATTATAGGATTTAATATGTTAGAACAAATTCAATTGTGTGACGATATGGCCTAATACAGTAATACGTTAAACTTGGAAAGAACTAGCTTTCAAATGGAGTTGTTTGAAAGCACCTGTACGGGTTTACGAAGAAATTCTACTACGATACAAAAGCTACATAACACTAAGCATTATTATGCTTTGACACTTTGGTAGTTTGGAAATCTAAACCGCAATATTTTAATGTATAAATTATACATATTTTCATTTATATAGGTGATATAATACCTCTCAAAACAGAAAATCCCGGAAAAGCCGGAAAAGATTCCCAAACCGCGTGAGCTGAGCTACCTACGTCCTCGCCAAACTTTTTGACCGTTCTGAAAACAAATTGTTGCGCAGAACACAGATTTAGTTATAAATAAGTATTATATTATATGTAACATATCGAGACATCTTAAAGGTAAATAAATACTAATTTTAGGCTACTTAATAATATTTTAACCTTGTTTTGTGCTCTTGATTAAATTACGCACGTGCCCTAACTTACGGCTATACTCAGAGCGGCCAAAAAGCTTGATGAGGACTGTAGTGTAACAACCCATAGAACAATTTAAAAAAGTATGTGTGTATTATGTACACGCGTTAGAAGTTATACTTCTTTGGCGTAACAAGATAAAAATCTTTTAACATTTTTTATCTTTCGCCTTATGCTACGTTTGTAGAAATAACGACAATAACAATGGAAAAAAGGTATTTAATACATTGAAAATTTTAATACAAACAACAAATACAAAGAAACAAAATTATAGCTAACTTCATAGTGTCGATTTTTTTGACAGTGTGCGCGCGCATCGTAAAAATTTACTCTCATAATTTTTCCCTAACGCGCCAAAAGAAGTACAACTACAATAATGTAGTGAGTGATTATAAATAAATAAGCAATAAATAACTCTTATATATAAGAAAACCTTTATACGTACGAATACTTACATTAAAGTTACAGATAGGTTTTATATTTGTTTACGTAAATTATCGTACGTACAATCTGTAAAATATTAATACTCGTCAAAATAAATAGTTTCATCGTCAAAGATTGCTCTTCACGGCATCCAACTTTATATTATACTTTAAAACTGAAAATATGTAATAAAATATTAATTTCATTTTGGACTCGTCGGTTTTGAAAGAAACAGTGGTACAGGGTATGCACTCTAGGTAGGAAAGTACAAATAAATACATCTATATCTTTAAACGAGCAATTCTTGTATATTTTTATATATTCAGGATCTCGGAAACGGCGACAGCGATTTCCGTGAAACTTAGTATGTAGGTGGTTTCGGGGACGATAAATCGATCTAGCTAGATCTAGATAGATTTCGTTCATAGAAAACTTTTTTTTTATCTGAGTTTTCAGGCAATGAAAAAATATAGCTAGAATATAAAGATAAATTTCGCCGCCGTTGTCAAAACGAAAATAGCTCAAATGGAAATCGGCTGCTTCTAAAATCCGTATAACCCCACTTCAAATCCGAGTGTTTGATATAACATACTAGTTTTGTGATGCAAGCCTTATAGTTTATTTTAATTTAAAAATGTTTAAAGAACCGAGCTAGGCTCGGTCGTCTCGAACGATTAGACTCCCCCCCCCCTCCGCGGCCGCTGCACAGGTCCATGTGGTGGAGGTGCATTATGCTGATGCAGTTCGTTAGGGGGAGTAACATCCATTTCCCCTTGAGGGGTCTACCATCTTGACCCCTCAGGCCGCAGTTTGGGTCCCTTAGGAGGGGGCAACACCTGTTGGAGGAGCAGATGTAGTGTCGATCAGACAGTCCCTGCTCTTCCGGCCAAAAGGTGTAAGAAGGTACCATGGGGTTTTAGTCCGTGCGACTCGGGCATATCCATCCTCTGCTGCCCGGCGAGATGGATATCCGTTAGGGATTCCCCCATGGAGAAAAAAAAAGGCTCGGTCGTCCGGGTATATTACTAATACGAGCCAACATTATTATGACTTTTATGAATAAATAATAATTCTGTGGTGCCATGAGTATAATTAGTATTGTATAAAACAAATATAGAAAGTGTAAATGAAAATATTAAATTATTAGTTTAGTGATTAAATATAGACACCATAATTAATTTTAGATATTAAAACATTGTTACAGATTTAGTTGTTTGCGGGCCATTGGTAAGATTTTGAACCGGGGCCAGCAGCTCCGTGGTAATGATCCGAGAGTGCATGCATAATTTACCAGCAAAGAGCTTGTTTTGTAATGTTATTAGTCGGTAATCTCGCCGGAAAACAGCTAACAACATTATTTTGCGCCGGCTAAATTATGAAAATAATTTATTTTCGCTATGCTACGGAATCCATTTGAATTTAAATTAAATAGTATTTATTTGAACGTTGCTTATAATAGAAAATGATTAATGAAACAACGCTCCTTACATGTTATAAGTATTTTTATAAACAATATTTTTCGGCTATTTAGTTTCATAGTTATTTTAAGTATTTAAAATTGTGAACGTTTTTCTTTCGTAAATTATTGGTTGTGTCCACGGTTTAGTTTCGTATTGTACCTTTGTTATAATTTGTTTTAGTAAAAAGTTGAATTATAAGCAGAATGGACATTGTATAATATTCTCAGTATTGATTTAGCAATTTCTACTAAGATTGGTTGAACGTTATAGAAGTAGATGCACTGCAACGCTCTCTAGTTATATGTTATAGAAAAATAAATGGCGCGAAAATGTCATGTGTTAAATATCGAAGCATATCAATTTTCATGACAATCACTTAACCGGTAAAGAATATGATTTGCTACAGCGTCACCTACAACCGAGTTATAACAAAACAAAGTTTTGCCCGCGGCATCGCTCGTATGAGTGTACATTCGACTAATCCCTCGAGAACAATGCTTTTTTCTGTATAAAAGGATATATCCTTTTCTATACCCCTGACAATGTGTGTACAAAATGTCATGATAATCGGTTAATTAGTTAAGGAGTAAAACCTTTAAAACAATCAAACTTACGTTCGCATTTATAATATTGTTAGGATTTACAGAAAAAAACATTAAAAACATTCTTTGTAAGCAAATTCATAATAAACGATTCTCCTGTGCATAGGCATAGGCACCATACCGCTTGTCTCAGGTCTCTACAGCAACAAAACACACATCGATGAACGCGTAGTGTTTATAGAAACCGTGGTTTCTTAAAACTATAAAGATATTGCAATCGTCTTTCTTTTGGATAAAGACCTAGCGTTTATGCAGTAAAACTAACAAGTTATAAACTATCCTACTATATAAATTATAAAGAAGGTGGTAGAGCCACGCTGTAGCTATTACTAGTTTCAGCATGAATGGGTCGGCTCGTTCGGGGTAGTATCACCCTCTCACAGAAACTCTCACCGACGTGAAGTAACAGTGCTTGCATTGTTGCGTTTCGTACGGTCAGTGAGAGCGCCGGAGGACCACCTCTTCTCCCCCTTTCCCTTCCTTGTTTCCTTTCC